>JARLTB010000050.1:462500-700000 GCA_030141615.1 Unio pictorum
GATGCGACATTTTTCAATCAGGACAAAAACTAAGAAGAAAATGAATAGAGGGTGCACCGACCGTGCAGACGAGAAGAGAAGCGTTGATATAGCATTGGCTACTAAAGTCAACACAATTACTTCCAGAAGAGATCGATTGTAGTTGGGATTTAGTTGATTTTCTCTCTTGCTCGCAGGAATTTGTTCCGGTACTAGTACCTTCGCCATCCTTCTCCTTCTTTACCACAAGTCAGGGATTATAAGCAGAGACATAAGTAAGAATTGGATAAATCTTAACAGCAACAGAATTAAGTAGAACGCGCTGTTCTGCTTCACCAGGAATAGAAAAAAGAAGAAGCTGGAAAGAAACGGCACAAAGAAGAAGAATCAGTAAAGAAACAAGGCTTAGGAGAGAAGGAAGATTTTAGACGTCAAACGTTAACGATATATTCAGGCTGAGTTCAGGAGTCTGAAACAAACGTATCAAACTTCTTTAATACGCCCCCCACCCCAAAAATAAACAAACAAACAAAAAAGCAAAAACAACAAAAAACTTATCGAGCCAAGCAGTCTATGTTAATACGCCTTAAATACCAAACATTGTTAACCGCTCCGGTGGCCTAGTGGTTAGAGCGTTCGCCGCGTAAGCGGGAGGTCGTCGGTTCGATCTCCGGCCGAGTCATACCAAAGACTTACAAAAATGGTACTAACAGCTGCCTCGCTTGGGCACTCAGCATTAAGAGGTTAGTGTTAGGACTGGTCGGCCTGATGTCAGGATAATGTGACTGGGTGGGACATCATGCTATATGTCTGCGGCATGATGCCTCAGTGCTAGACATCACTATAAACTGCCTCACAGCAGACATCGTAGCGATATGACTGAACAATTTTTAAAGCTACGTTAAAAATCCTAATCAAACAAACAAACAAACCAAACATTGCTATATCGATATCGACCAAGTCATCAACAGGAACCTTGGCATAGGCTTAAAAGAGTTAAAGCCGATTTCGTTCAATTGGTGAGTTTGTTTGTATTAAGAAAACAAACATGCAACGGTCCTTTTCAGTATCAATCACTTCGTTTGAAACGAGACAGTATTCATTTTGCCAAAATCAAGTAAAACTTAGATTTCCTTTCATACCACATGATGTACGTGTTTGAGTGTGTGAGCGTAGGTCCTTATTCTAAAATTATCAAAACCAAGACACACTTACTTTGTAATGTCTGGTCTATTATGTTACAAATGTTACAATCCAATATCACAAAATAGCTTCATACGAGTTCGTAGATTTATTCTGTGCTTTGTTTGTTTATTCTCTCTATTTTGTGTATTTATTCACTGTCACAGGTTTTTCCTTTCTTTCTTCGCCTCACTGTCGTCTCATCGGAACGTATTGGGTAGATGGCTGGGACTTATAAAACCCTCAAATCGTGTATGAGTTTAATATATGCTTACTGTTATCATCAATGTGACACTAAAAGTAAGTTTTAACAATGCACTATGAACTACATGTACAAGGACACTTGTCAGAACAGAAATGTGGGAACATGAGTAACATCACCGATGAAAACCAATTACGGAGATATGAAACTATTTTCACCCGCCATTATCAACACTTGCGATATTGCCCATCACTAGCAGACCTGATTGGCTGATAGCGTTGAGTGTTTGTTGGGTCTATTTCCACTCACCCAGGTTCTTGCATTCAGATCGATAGTTGCTCAATAGCGACCGCAACCTGACGACCATATGCAAGAGTACTCAATTGAGTACATAAATGCCTGGGGATGTGGCACCATTTCTTCACCCAGTAGTAATTAAATATCCAGTATTATACTGGAATTAAACAGTACTATATATCCCTAGTGGATGAACAGCACATTAAATCAAATTTCATCATCATAATCATACGCTTTGGATACCAGGGTACGTTTTCCTGCACGTCCGCGCTTATATTATAGGACGGGAAACGTTCGTAAATAAGAAACCCAATAAGACTGATTATTCGCGACTCGCTCAGCGTCCTAACCTCAATCCAAAATAATACCACAAAATCCAGAGATAATTTCCTAAAACAAATTAATATATCACTTAAAAACTTAAACACTAAAAAATTAATAGTAGAATTCATGTGGATACCCTCCCACATCGATATCAAAGGAAATGAAATGGCAGATCAACTCGCCAAAAACAAACTCGACGAACCTAATTACGCGCCACTCAGATATAGTCAAACTGAACTATACAGTCTAATTAATACACTCATTGATCAAAAGTGGCAAACCGATTGGGACCTAAATAAACAAGGGATAATTTTATATAACACCGTTAAGGAAGTAAGCAGAATTATAAAACCGCTGAAGGGCTCAAGTTATGAACAATCCATAATAAATAGAATAACCCTAGGAAAAACCAAACTAGCAAACAGCTTTGGACAATACTTAGGACCCTCTCCTCATAACATAACACCCCGTAAGATCTACAACATATCTTCAACAATTGTAGACGAAACAAACCGGAAAGGGACCAATTAGGATCCAAACAACAAATTATGTCAGCCCCTCACATATACCCAGAAATGATACAAAATAGCAACATTAACACACCAGGCACTTATAGGAACATCATAGAATACCTTAAACTAACAGGGGTATTATGAAAACTATAAAAATATTCCCCCCCCCCGAAGTGTGTTAACCATAATAGAAAACCCTTTAGGGGATGGCTGCAGCTAGACACTAGGCTGGGTCTATCAGCCACAATATCAGCGATTTAAGAGACCAAACTCAAACATAAAGCGGTAGTAAATCTATGAGTAGCAAACCACACAAGGAACAATTATAAGCGAAATAAGTTAAAAATAGGGAAATTAAGGGAATTGGAAACAATAGTCACCTTACGGGATGGAATCATTAGCAACAGTCAGTGGGACTGTTGAGGTTTATCCAGCCCACCTACACTATGCTGGGTCTATCAGCCACATGATCGCGAACTAAGCGACCAAACCAAACAGTAAGGGGCCTGACATCCCAATAACCTTAACATGGGCAAATATACATTAATAGAAACCACTAATTCATAAATATTGGATAATTAAATAACATCAGATAAGAACAAGCTGGAAGGGATAAGAATACTAACAGCATAAGGTGTAAACTACAGGAAAATTGAGTCTCATAGGTCTAACACCCATTTCTACCACTATCTTTAAACTTTTTCTCTATATACAGCCTCGTTGACATCATCACAAGTTATTCTATAGGATATTGATTGAGATAAGTACCAAAAAATAAAATTCAAAACGTGCACTGAGACCAGGGCACATAAAAAATTCTAACAAACCGTAATAGGGCCTCAATATAGAAAATATAAAGTAGTTCTCAGAGACCAAAGACTATAAAGTTCCGCGACAAAATTTCGCAACTCAACATACAGATAAATCGGTTCCCAATACCCCAACTAGAAAATATAAAGTAGTCCAAATGTCCAAGACTATCAGGCTCTGCAGCACAAGGCTGCATCTAAAACTATGGTATAGAACCTAAGGGCCCCAAACAATCAATATAAGGTGAACAAAACCCCAAGGTCATCAAACACAGCAGCACAATGCTGCACCAAATAATACAAGTAGACAGTACTTAACCATTCCAATTAAAAAGCATCAGGTGGTATCGAACCTCGAACCATCAGGGCAGCGGAGCGATCAGAATCGCAAAAATAGGCTGTGATACGAGGCTGTATACACTTTAGATACAAAACAGCACAGTCTATCAAAATTAATAGGGAAAAATTTAGACCAAGATACCATGGAGAAAAACGCAGCACTGACCGAACTTCGTTCCAGCCTTGCCAAGCCACCTTTACGCCTTTTCCACGACCGGACACCACCATCAATTACACGTGCAAGGCACGTTCATTATCCAACACAGCTGTATCGAATGAGCTATAGTGAGTGTGTGTTGGGTCCATTCCCACTCACCTCGGCCTACCATTGACATCGATAGTTGCTAAATAGCGATTCCGATCTGACGGCCTACTCAAATAGTGTTCTCTGAACACATAAACGCCTGAGGGAGGCGGCACCATTCCCACCCTCAGGAAAAATCAAATAACCAGAATTTGCTTGATAAAACAGAGCTAAATGACCCGCCGTGGCCAAAGCACTTAACTTTAAACACAACAACAACAAGTCTGGCTACCCGTCGTTGTAGCAGCAACTAAAATAAGTGGGGAGCAGAATTGCAAAATTAGTCGAATTTCAAATGCACCTGGACCATGCTAGGCGTCTCGTGGACGAGCTGACTAAAGAAACCTCAGACGAAGAGGAGGATAGAAAAATGAAAAAAGAGTGGGAACAACAAGACAAATTTTACCTCACTCCATAATGTGCGAAATATGTGGGGTCAAATCTGTGGCGAGGACACCTCCACATACAGACCCAGTACGACCGCCAACACAGCCACAACAACCACAACTTTATCGACGGTTGTGACAGAAATAAAGAGAGAAGTCGTATTTTTCTCTCAAGCCGATGATTGGGATAATGTGGATATTCATCCCCGATCTGCGCTCCTAATAACTATGGATTGAGAGAACAATCATTGTGTGTGCGGAGATGCCAACATTAACCAGGTTCATTTGGAGTTCAAATATAACAGTTCAAACATAAGAGCCCTTCTCAAGGCTAACCAAATGTGTAGAAATGGGTCGGTTCAAATTGCCAATTGATGTATAAATTGAGTAGTATGATTATAAACACTCTCATTTCATGATGTTATTGTGTGTGCGTTTTGTATGCGTGCATGTACCTTTTTGTGCATGATAGTGTGTGTGTGTGTTGTGCGTGCGTGTGTGTGTGTGTGTGTGTGTGTGTGTGTGTGTAGGTGTGTGGTTTTGCATCTCCTTCCTATGTGTGGATAGTACATTGTTCCGTCATGTATTTTTTGTGATTATTGACACAATATTCAGCGGGTTTTTTTTCCTTCCCTTTGTGAATTGTATATCATTTGTGAAGTGAGTGTAAGCGATGTTTTCATTCACATCCGTGCTTGACATGTAAACGCAAGAGTGCGTCATTCGCGCCATTCTACGAATAGAGCAAAACAAAACTGGCCATTGAGTTATTCATCAAACTGAGACACAGTTGGCTTTGGATAATGGATGTAGTCTAGGTGGTGAAAAGGCAAAAAAATGAATGGAGATAGCCAGATATCAAAAACTTTGTGCCGCATCAATAACCAGCTTGAATGTAGCCATGGATCTGGTAGAAATTATGTTACTGCAAGAAGTGGATAAAACAAATATGCGAGAGTTGAAAATTTGAAGGAGACACTTGACAATGTCATCCAAGTCAAGTGCTTTCTTGAAAACGTACTGTATTTAGACAGAGTGGTCCTTTGTAAAGTGATAAGTTGACCTGATACAGAAAGACAAGATGAGAAAGGTGTTAGAAGTTTAAGTACAGATAATTAAAGAGACATGGTCAGAAGAGAGAATGGAGGAGAAAACAAAGAGTAGAAAGAGGAATTTGAAAGACTGAACAACAACTGGATGAACATGCAAGATAAATTCGGAGCCATGGGGCATCCTGACTGGATGCCATAGACGAAAAAGAAAACGAAGAGAGGAATCATTGGAAAAGTCAGACGTTGGTGGGAAGACTGGAAAAATAGAAGAACTCAATTCAATTCAAATCAACCCGATATAACACTCCACTTCCCCTTGACGCTACTGGCCCAATAGTCTTGGTATTCAATTCCCATGGACCATATATAGCCCAAGGGTGAGTTTTAAACCTTGACCCTATACAGCCCCAAGGGGGAAATCTAATGTAATTTCCTATATACCCTAAATAGCCCCATATTACTACTAACATGTAAGTTGTATTGAATCTTGGTAATATCAACGCCCTGTTTAAGAACAAAGACGATAATAACCCTATTCGACCCTTCTTATTGTAAACAAAAGGGACTTCAAATATTGCCGGAAATTCATAATGAACCGCTCACAAAGGAGGCTTTTTACCTTCTGTAATATTTATATGTGGTCAGTATGTGAGAGCACATAAATATCATTATTATCTATTTCGTGATGCGATGATGTGTATATGAGGAGAGTTTACATACATACATGCATACATAAATACGTACGTGTGTATGTATGTATGTATGTATGTATGTATGTATGTATGTATGTATGTATGTATGTATGTGTGTATGGATATGTATGTATGTATGTATGTATGTATGTATGTATGTATGTATGTATGTATGTATGTATGTATGTATGTATGTATGTAGCCAATATTACATCCTAACTTGGAAATTGTTGAAATCCACAAATAGCTCATTATCACATATGCAATTATTGTACATATCGTCATCAAAAAAAAAATAATATTAATGCGTTTTTTGACTCATGTCTGATTTTTGTCTTTGAGAACAAACTTCAATGCAAAGTGCATTTTGGTGTGGAAAAGACAAGGGTCGCAGATGAGTATGTTTACAATCACATTCTATGTTCAGTAAGTGTACCAAGAGACCCAGATTCGTTTGAGTGTAAAAAAATATCATCGTTATATCCGAACTGGGATGGACCAATGAGGACCAGGTTACTTCCATCTGTTCCGATTCTCATCAATGACGATCTAGAGAATAAAATTAAACTCGTAAACGAGAAGATCGATGTCGGCAATACTTTTATGATGATTATAGTCGTTTTTTTTATATTACAATATATTTGTTACTGATAATAATGATATTAGTTAACTAATTAATTAATTAATATATATTCACTTTTAGCCATAAAGAGCACATCATCTGAAAGGAATCATGTAAACTTATTTGAAGAGAAAATCAACCGCGTTCGGTTGGATCTCAGCCATGAATTACAAATACAAATTTCAATAGTTGGCATGTATTACAATTACTAGCAAAACCGAATAAAAATATAAATTGTTTACATGACGGAAGCCTCAAGTTGTAATATATATGAAAAAATGTTGTAACGACAAAAATAAAAAATGATTCATCAAGATCAATCAGGATCACATACCTTTGCCGATATCCCCTGATATATAGGTGGGATTGATGTAAAGCAATTGTATAGAATTGGGCGCCTTGTTCCTGGTAAATAAGCTGTCGATTTGTGCCGTCCACATTAGCCTGCTCTATCATAGAGGTAGAATAGTCACACCAATACAAAACGCCCTCTGCAAGGTATTTAACAAAACAAACATGTTAGGTATTTATCAAGCATTTATTTGTTGTTTTCTTGACTTCGCTTGCGATGATTAAGAAGGAAGGTTTCTATGTCTATTGCACGTGCGCTGGTGGCTGACGAGCCCAATATGTGACATGCACGTCCGTGCACAGAGGCTGCAGGGGAATTTCTGGGTTTTAGCGGGTGCTGAAAATGGTTCCCGGTTTTTTCTTCGCCATCGTTTTTCCTCCAAGATGGCCCGTCTGTTTTGTTCAAAAGTGTCAGCGGCCTGGTGAACTGTACGTCGCCAGCTTGCACGGTCAGCAGCTTGTGATGCCCATTTGCGGTGATCGATGCCACAGTTGGTGAGGGACTTTTCAAGGAGTCTTTGTATCTCTTTCGAGGTGCCCCTCTATCACGGTGGCCAGTTGATAGCTCACCATACAGTGCGATCTTTGGCAGGCGATGATCCTCCATCCTGGACACGTGCCCTGCCCAGCAAAGCTGTATCTTCATGAGTGTGGCCTCAACGCTGGTGATCTCAGCTTGTTTGAGGACTTCAGTATTGGTAACGAAGTCACTCCAGTGGATGTTGAGGATGGTGCGAAGGCAGCGCTGATGGAAGCGTTCAAGGAGACGGAGGTGACAGCTGTAGGTGACCCAGGATTCAGCGCCATATAGGAGGGTGGTCAGTACGACAGCCCTGTAGACGTTGATCTTTGTAACTCTCTTGAGATTTGAATTGTGCCAGACACATTTGTAGAGTCTGCCGAAGGCGCTGTTTGCCTTGGCTAATCTGTTGTCTATTTCTTTGTCGATCTTTGCATCAGAGGATATCACACAGCCAAGGTAGGTGAACTGGTGGACTACGTTTAGTTCTGTCCGGTCAATGAAGATGCTTGGTGGACGGTACTCTTCCTTGGGGGCAGGCTGGTGAAGTACCTCGGTTTTCTTTAGGCTTACCTCGAGGCCAAAGAGCTGGCAAGCTTCTGCAAAACAAGATGTTACGCGCTCTAAGGCAGCTTCCGTGTGTGCAACAAGAGCGGCATCGTCTGCAACTATAAGTTATCTAATCAGTTTTTCTAAAGTTTTGGTGTGGGCCTGAAATCGCCTTAAGTTGAAGAGGTTGCCATCAGTACGGAATCTAATATAGATGCCATCTTCGTCATCAAGGTCTTATGTAGCTTTTCGGAGCATCGTGCTGAAGAAGATTGAAAAAAGTGTGGGAGCTAAAACGCAGCCCTGTTTCACGCCATTTGCAATGGGGAAGGTCTGTGACAATTCGTTATTGTTTTTAACCTGACCAAGCTGGTCTTCATGTAGTTGGATGACCATGGTAAGGAATTTGGGAGGACAGCCGAGTTTTTCAAGGATTTTCCACAGTCCAGTTCTGCTCACCGTGTCAAATGCCTTCGTTAGGTCCACAAAAGTGATGTACATTCCTTTGTTTTGTTCTCTGCATTTTTCCTGGATCTGTCTCAGGACGAACACCATGTCAGTTGTGCCCCTATTTGCTCTGGAGCCACACTGACTCTCTGGAACATGATCTTCTGCAATGGTAGGGACTAGTCTGTTTCGCAACACTCTTGCAAGGATTTTGCCTGCAATGGCGAGCAGAGTTATCCCACGGTAGTTTGAGGAGTCAGACGTTTCCCCCTTGTTTTTGTACAAGGTGATGATGACTGCATCTCGGAGGTCTTGTGGAAGTTTCCCTCGCTCCCATCAGCAAACGAAGAATTCGTGGAGTTTGGTGTGCAATGCTAGGAATCCTTTCTTCCATATCTCAGGTGGAATACCATCTCTTCCTGCTGCCTTTCCTGCCTTCAACTGTTCTATGGTCTACAGTCTCTTGCAGTGTGGGTGCCACATCGAGTTCCATCTTTGGTGGCTGTTGTGGGATGCGAGCAATAGCTGCCTTTTGGACTGAGCGGCTAGTGCTGAACAGGGTGTGGAAGTTCTCTAACCAGCGGTTTAGGATAGATTCCCTGTCAGTGAGTAGATCTTGTCCATCTGCACTCCGTAGGGGGCTCTGTATTTGGAAGGAAGGACCATACACTGCTTTCAGGGCTTCGTAGAACTTCTTGTAGTTTCCAGTGTCAGCGTACGGTTGGGTTCTTTCTGAAATCTTTGTCCACCATGCATTTTGTATTTCACGAAGACTGCGCTGAAGGGAGCTGCAGGTAAGGCGGAAGGCTGCTTTCTTCTGTGGACAGGATGGTTGTGCGAGGTGGGCTTGGTATGCTGATCTCTTACTGGCAAGTAGTGTTTGGATTGTTTGGTTGTTTTCATCAATCCAGTCCTTGTGGTTCTTAGTGGTGACTCCAAGGATTTATTCTGAGGTTTGCAGAATAGCAGCGTTGATGTGATTCCACATCTCCTCCAGAGGTAGATCTGGCGGAAAGTTAGGTTCTTCAAGTCTGGAGTGCAGGCTCTCTTGAAAATTTGTCTTGACGTCTTCAGACAAGAGGTTTTTAATCTGGAGCTTCCTTTTTATGGTACGTCTTTGGATATATATATAGATATGCATATATAAAACGAACTTAAAATGCTTTATACACACACACACACACACACACACACACACACACACATATATATATATATATATATATATATATATATATATATATATATATATATATATATATATATATATATATATATACATATTGAAATACATATCCAATTCCTTTAGTTACTTTTAGAAAATATATGATTATTTGGCACATATTGATATTATCTACTATATTAAGGTCGGTGAAATTCAATATTACGGTGTTCAAATTAGAGACACTACATTACTACACTGAAATCGTATATTGCTTGAATGTTTGTCAGAAGTGTCTGAAGATAAAAACAAACCTTTGAAATGGAACTAAAAACACATAATAAACTTAACTTATAACAGAGAAAACAGTATGATATCTTTAATTGCATGGTTTCAAAATTATTTCAAATGTAAGAAAATATTGTTTTTCGATCTAGACTCCAAATTTTAAATTATCAAGCCACAGGCATTCACATAAAGTAGCAAATATCACTTTCTCTCTCTCTCTCTCTCTCTCTCTCTCTCTCTCTCTCTCTCTCTCTCTGTCTCTCTCTCTCTCTCTCTATATATATATATATATATTTATATATATATATATGTATATATACATATATATATATATATATATATATATATATATATATATATATATATATATATACATATATGTATATATATATATACGTATGCCTTTAAAGTGGTGATGGTTAATCCTGCGACACAAACAATATCCTGATTTATCGGGCTCGTATTCGGTGATCTAGGAAGCACTTTGAAGTACGTTTGACACACTAATCAGTTATAATAATGTCGTTCTCTTGAAAGAAAATATATAATCGATAGTTAGCAGTTTATACATCCATGTTATATACTCATTTGTCGTTCAATGTATGACGAGTGGAATGATAAACAAATATGATGATAAACGAAAATTAAAGATATTGTTATGTATTTCAACCTACAAACTTTCTAAAATATTTGGAAATCCTTTACTCGAGTCTCCATCGGAAATCTGACCACATGTATATGACGCCGATAATTACCCTAATTCACTTTTATATGAAATACATCAAATTGTTTCTCTGAAAATAGTTATATCATGCACATCAAACTAACTGCTTAAAATTAGTCGTCGTAGTGGGATATTTAAAGGAATCGGGATCCTCGCTATACAGGATCACAATAATGATTTGTCGATTTCTGAAATAATTGATGTATATTGTATCCAAAATCAATATTCTACTTGTCCTAAGTGTATCAAGTGATTGGTTGCTAATGCTGAAGTGAAATCAGCAAATATAGAAGATTCAATTGTCTCAAAAAGACTGAAAGGTAGGCACTGACAGGAAAACAACAACAACATAGTATCCAGCGAGATGTCGAGCCGATGTCCATGAACATGTATTACGTCTGCAGCGGACGACGATTATAACGGTATCTGTCCTTTCATGTGCCCAAGATCCATCCCAGTTTGACGCATTTTGCTAAGGCTTGCCTTTGGTTAAACTCTGTATGTTTTATATTCGTAGAGTTTATAGCTGAAACGAGACACTCCGACAACATGGCTGTGAATATCAATAGCATCATGTAATGAAATTAACTCAGTAGTGTCTACCAGCACGGAAATGTTTACCGTCAGAAGAATGATGCTGATATAACATTTAATGGTAACGTTCTATTTTCGTCTTATGTAAATGTTGCAAGTGTTAGTTATGATAGCTCAGTGAAACGGATACACAAATCGTGGAGTGCACGTTTTAAGACGCCCATAATAATAATCCTTATATAATATGTGCGCATAGAGGTCCATGTGTGTGAGCAATGCATTAAGTTTATACATTTATAACGACAATGATCAGTTTTGGCTATTACATGTGAATATGTCCTCAGTATCAATGACACATTAATAATAATAAACGCGTACCAGATATTTAAAATTAGGAATAATGTCATCTGTGTATGCAGCATACAAACTAGATTTTACATAAGTGAATACTCCATGTATGTAAGCTCTGTTTTGGTATTAGGAAACGTATAGTCATTTGTAATAACCCAAAATAATGTAACCATTACTTTAAGTTTAATACATACATGGTAAACATTAAATAAATGCAGCATAATGCAGCATAATGTTACGTAAATAGCTTTTTATCCTTTCATTAGTGATTTACCAAACAAGAAACAAACGTAATTGGAGGCCACACATATTTGCGCCTAAAGATAAACTCCCAAGGAAAACGTCTGCCATTGTTATTGAATGCTTAAACTACCTTAACATAATGTGACGACGACATGGCGACCGACATAACTGTGGATGATCTTGCATATGAAAATGCCAGGATGGTTTAGCATTCAAACGAGTTTGTAATAAGTTGATCAGAGCATGTCTGTATTCTAGAACAAAAAGAATTAGGTTAGGTTTTTTTTGCTAAATAATAAGAACAGCGTTTCAGCGAAAGTGTTACTTCAGAGAAAGTATTGAATATATGTATTATGTACACAATTATATAATTGAATGATGTTGAATTTAGTTGCAGTTGTCATACACAGTCACGATGTTTTAATCATTTATAACTGTTAAACTGTTCAGACTCTCCTGTAAACTCTGGCACATTCATTGAGGAAGATAACAAACTAAGAAGACGTGCATGATTTATGTTATTTCTGCCTGAACGCCCATGGTTTTAATTGAACTAACGCAATTAAGGCAAACTTAAAATAAATTGTCTTCCCATTTGTTTTAGGCACAGGCATATCAATAGAGCAGACGTGGAGGAAACAACTTATGAGATATATATCATAGTCGTTTATGGATAAATATTATAACTTTTCTAAACACTAAGTCTCATCCGTAACATATCAAATCCAAACTAAACGAATTCTAATGCGACTCATTGAAATCTGATGTAACCATTTACAAGTACGATATATTCAGTTAACCAGTAAAGCACCTTTGGCTGATCACTTGCTATTTCTAGGCATTTTCGCTTCATTAACAAATTATCTTTCCTTATGATAAACTAATTAGTTTAATTACTGCAAGAATAGTAAAGTTAACAGTACATCGAATATTTTTACTCTTATTAGTTTTGGACGTATGTGCAATATATACGCTTAAGTATTGTGTTGACATGTGCAATTAGGTCTCTTTGTAGACTAATAACAATGATCTGTCCAAAAGTAGAAAACAACTAAAGTAACTGTAATCATACTATTGATATTATTAACTTTTTAATAATAATCCAGAACGAGACTATATAATGACGCTAAACATATTAAAAGTTAATTGTAATTTCAACTGAATGAAATAAGATATAAAATAAACAACATACCCCGAATATCTATAGTCAGGCCATTTGGATGTACAAGTCCAGAATTGATTACCTCTTGTCGGTTTGTGCCATCATAGTTCGACTTTTCGATCTTACCGTTATTCTCCCTGGCAGTCCAATATATAGTTCTGCAAGTGCATGAATTCATGATTATTGACAGATCAGATTGCAATCATGCTCGTTAGGATATATAAATACCACGTGATTAAATAACTAATTATTACATCATGTGGACTAATCGCAGCATGATACTTAAGTAGGCAACCACATCTATACTGAGGACTTACTTGGCTGTATATGTATTTATTGTATTTATTGTAACCAGAGCCGACGTTCATTGTTATGTCATTTCTTGTATTAAGATCGAAATAGTTATACGCACTAAAAGTATGCATGAACATATAAAGTCGATTCTTGCCAATTTATTATCGCGAATTTTCTACATTTAAGTCTAATCAAATGTTTGTGCAATACAGATGTTACATTAGTATTGTGTTATTTTTATCGCTTTATTTCAATGAAGCAGTTAAACGAATTGAACAATAATACCGAGTGGGGTATATATTTGGATTTGGCATTCTTTGGTTGTTTGTTCGATATTACATATTTGTGTGCCAAAAACCGTTATAAGAGGTGATACTTTGTGCAAAATACTATTGCACCAAATTCCAATCCAGAATGACACTTGAAGAAAATGTGTTACAAATGCAGAAGTTAGAAACAGTGATGCAAATGCCATAGAGTGGAAATTTTCCAGTGATTTTAAACTAGAGGTTTATAAAACCGTTTATTAACCATAGTTCGAGTTTTTCATGTACGTTATAATAATTTTGTGTAAGG
Source organism: Unio pictorum (assembly GCA_030141615.1). Lineage (NCBI taxonomy): Eukaryota > Metazoa > Mollusca > Bivalvia > Unionida > Unionidae > Unio > Unio pictorum. Next base: position 476,402 of record JARLTB010000050.1, read on the forward strand.
TAGCTGCACGGATCTTCGTCCAACTCTTTCCAGATAGTGGCGTGGAGTTTAGACGTTTAAAGTCTAAGGAATTATAAGCTGGTATTTGTACATAATCTTATAAGGACAGTTATGGATGTTAAGAATAAATTTATAGAACGCTCAATACTTTTCAATGTTGTCAGATGCACTGTATTTATATATTTCCATGCATGTACAACTTTATTTTGAATCCACGGCTCACAGTATATTACTTTATTCTCTATCCAAACATATGATTACGCGTTTATCAAGGACATAATAACAATATAATCTATCTTTTCGGGAATGGCAACATGCGTATATTGATTAGTTCATTCGTTATTTTCTATTAATATATTTATCCTAGTATAGGTTAAAATGTCAGGTTCTTGAGACATTTTATATATAGAAGATCTCATATCATCCCATCGGAATTCTATTTCAACTAATTTAGTTTGAGAGCTGTCATATAAGTCATTTCTAATGGCTGCCAGTTTGACTATATTATGAGTGTTTGCTAGAATGTCTGAGTTATATTGTCCTTCACTCAAATATTTTCTCTATGTCCGGATTGTACATCTCTGACGACCTAGTGATTATTGCGTCTTGCTCGAAAAGCGGGAGGTCGCTGATTCGAATCCCGGCCGTGTCATACCAAAGACTTATTCGAATGTTATTAGCAGCTGTCTCGCTAGGTGCCTATGGTTAAGAATTTAGTGTCAGGACCGGTCTCCCTCTTGTCAACATGATGTGATTGAGTTAGATGATGTTACATGCCTGAGGAATGATGACCTAGTGTTCGACATTACTATAAACTGCTACACTGCATATATCGTACCGACATTATTGAAATTTTTTTTAAAAATAACGTTGAAAAACTAGATAATAAACATATTTCCGGACATTTGGTGACATCATAACTAGGATATTGAAACACTTTATATTATGATATAAAATGAATTTGGAGCCAAACATTGTGTATTTTGTGTTTTAAGTAGATGAATACAGGTTTACTGAATCTTTATCAATTTAACAAAAGTATGGGAAGTCTGGGACAGTAACATGTTTCAGTTTCAAAACGACTTCAGTTCACTTAGGTCTCAGTCTTGCACAGTTTCGTTCTATTTCTAATATATATGTTGTTTATAGCTTGTATTCATTTTCTATGATGTACTTCGTGCAAAATGAATAAAACAGTATACAGCTTCAGCAAAGCATCACATTTATGCATGTTCAGTGTTGTCGGTTCCTTTATTTCCTATACACATTCAATATAACCTTTATTGGGACATCAATAAATTGATTAAGACACATTTGAACACGCTTGATCACATAGTCAAGCTAAGAAACTCTTATCCCTAATTTTAGCGACGTTATTTACTTTGCTGTATGCACACGTATATTTTATGCACCTAGCAGTATTACAACCTGAATGATTCCACCTAATAGGTACGAAATAGTCAATACCCATTTATTTGGTCTATTGCAATGGCCATTGGGTACGCGTTGGTATTGCTGATGACTATTTTGTGCCTAGAACCGTCCAGACTAAGAGCCGCAATTATTCGATTGTTATAGTCTGCATAAAATAATAGTCTTGACAGCACATCCACGGCAATTCGGGCTGGATAAGCAGCTGCAATGAGAAGAAATGTTATTCCATCAAATCAGCATGAACATGAACATGAACTAATAAAAAGTATCTTTAATTGCAAAATTCCATGTTTATGAATAATGTATGACTGCTGTATTTACAATGCACAGCAACTTGGATATACAATGTTTTCAATCAAAGTTAGTACATTTTATAATAATGAGGAAAGATCTAATAGAAGAAGAATTGAGCAATTTAACGATATGAATAAGCAATTCGTAAATATAGCTGATTACAGACTTACGTTTCAACACTATTACATGATTATATTCTCAAACTATTCCGTGTTTGCATAAAACCCGCTTGTTATCTAATGAAATAACGTTGCATTATATTACATTTGCATTTAAGTTTCAAGAACATTTAATCCAAAGAAAGATCTCACATCATTTAGTACACACATATAACAGATTTAGAAGGTCTGATATTCGGACGACGTAATGACAAATCCCTCCGTAAACTATTTGACATATTATGATAAAAAAAAAATAATATTTTGCAGAAAATGGTATAACCATTATTTATAAAAAGAATATATTTGGACAAAGTGCCAGTAGTAACTTACATCTCTTAAATTGCCGTACGGTCCGTCGGATATCTCCATCTATGGATACTGATAAAATCTGCCGAAATCTCTGATCGGTCCAGTATATGTTCCTATCTATCGGGTCATAGGTGATGGCGTCAGGATTGGCACTATTTTCAAGTGCAATCGTGATATATCTGTAGTTACGTATGTCCATGAGGTAAATATTTCTGTATTTCCGATCCATAATTAGAAGAAAAGTTTCAGGTAAATTGTCTGTAGAAAATAGAAAATAATTAAATGTCATGAGAACTTTCAATCAAATAAATAAATTGTAGACTGTTAATAAATAAACTTCAGACAAGTAGTACCTAATGTTCAGCTTTGTCCAGTAGTCATATATATCATTAAACATATTTAGCAATAATTGCATTGGTTCATTTTGTTTTCGATAAAGACAAATATAATGCTTTAATATACGATATTGTAGCAGTACTAACTTTTAATGATATGGCCCTCTCTTCCTTTGGAGTCAATCGATATGGTAACGTCATTTCCGAAATCATTTGAACTACGCACTTACACAGATATGAAGAGAAAACGTTTGCGATTAAACAATCTCAAAATATTTTCATGCAACAACATTGACACAATATCTAACAATGGGCACCATTGTAGGATTTATACTGTATATAAATACTGAATTCGGAAACTGTGGTGCTTTCTCTTCTCAATAAGGCCGTCTTTGTTCAATAATGGTCATAACAAGTCCGTTAGAAAGCGTGTTTGCAAATATTATCCTTTTCATATCCTGGCTATTCCGGCAGAAAAACGTTCATTTTAATATTCCGGAATGCTAATTGCGAATGATTTAATACGCACCTATTTGGAGATGCTTCACTTAAATCTGATAACAAACTCTAACATGTAACTTAACTAAATATTATATTTTACTTTAAAGCGTCATACATTCTTTCTGGATTAAACATGAAACACAAAGACAGCATTCATCATTTTACACACGTGAAATTTGCACATTATTGTTATTAAACTGTGTACAGAAGACAGAAATTAAAACATAGGAAACTTCCACAGTTATTCGAATATAACGAGTGAACCTACCGGAATAGTCGGTCAATCAAATATTATTTATTATGTTGTTTATTTTTATGTCATGCACGGTGAGATTTTTGTTTTATCAATTTGTTATTTATCTCAAATGGAACATTGCAAAGGTGACCAGTGATATCTGTATCCGAAAATAACGGTAGTGGCACCCGTGTTGCGAAGCGGTTTTTTGTATATAATTAGATAGTATAAGAATATTTAAATTCATTTTTTTCATACTGACTTTTTATCATATTTCAGGTGCATCTGTCCACCTCAAGAATAGTCATTTTAAAACACATACACATTTTTAACTATATGAGCGTTAATCATTTGTAATTAATTTTAACTTATGTTTCTAAAGTGAAATATGTTTATGGCCCTTGCAATCACCTAAAACAAAACTATCTGAGATTCGCCAAATATCTTTGTAGCAGAAAATAATTGGGGTTGAACCAGTGTTGTGAAGCGATTATTATTCCATAGTTAATGTTTCATTCATGTATGTTTATGCTGAAGTATTTAATACTTAATGTTTTATCACATTTTTGTAATCACTCCTCCAAATCAGGAAAAGCTGGATTTGGACGGACATAAAGTTACACTTGTCTACTAAATCAATAATGTTTCTAGTAATTTCGCATTTTGTTTCCAAACAGTGGGAAGAATGTCCTAATGTCAGGATGGAAGCTCACGTAATTCAATTAATTTATGGTTTGTTAAATGGAAAGGATAATGTTATTATTCATACCGACTAATAAGCAAAAATAACAATCAACACAAACAGGTTTATTTGGTCTGTATAACTACTTCATTTTTATTATAATAGGATATTGTTTTTATTTAATTAAATGATAACCTCATAACCTGATATACTTACTGATTAGCGCAACATAACATCACGATATAATAAGAATTACAGAGAAGATCATTTATTCAAATTTATGTTATGTTTGACTATAAGTACCATTCCTATAAATACGACAATTCTATTAAAACAGTACTATTAATACTAATAATAATACTAATGATGATATTAACGGCATTGGTAACAACACTAAAATAATGTACATCTACCTTTTATATCATGGAAAGGGCAGGAGTTGGCACTAACCATAAATTATATCAATTAAAAAAACATGGCTTAGTAATATTCATTACTAAGATAAAAACATGGTTGAGACAAATTCTGTTCTAAAATGGAAAATTGTTGGATGAAACAAGGCATAATGGATTACACTAGAAAGTATGATAAAATCAAGAAATATTATAATTAATGCGTGATAATCGGATTTGTTTCCTTTTAGATACTGTTGAAACAATTGGTTTCCGTCTTCATCCTTACAAAAAGTCAATGTGTATCGTTATAGCCAAAATAAAACTGCCATGGCTAATACTAGCAAATGTATGATAAGCAACTAACACATGAGATTTTTTTGCAATTTTATGTCAGATATAACAAAAACGGTAATGGTCTAAACAACTTCAAATCATCCATAAATGTCCATAACTAATTGATCTTCAAACTACAGCGACATTGTTTGTAAGCAAAATACCATATGGATATCAAAATTATCTTGGTAATGTCTGCCATTACACAATCTTTTATAGAGGGTACTATTTTAGTCAAACAGTAGAGCTGCTAATTCCATTTGGAAATCTCTTACGTAACTAAAGAATCCCTGGCGATATATCACTGCAACAAAAGTGTCCAATGCTTTTCCAAGAACAGATATTAAATCAATTTTACTAGATGTGCGTGAGCTAATTAAAACAACGTCATATCTTAACTTTGGTGCTCATTATTCCTTATCCGATAATGACTATATTTGGCTTGAAAATAAATTAATTCATGTAACGGAAAAAGGTTAAAAGCCAGGTTCAAGAAAACAATTTGCTGAATAAGCACAAATTGTTGTTCGAGATATATTCACCCACTGGGAATGTTGATGAATTTCCCAGGATATCAGTTGATTATCGGCGTTACATCACTATGAGTATTTGTCAAGTCAAACAGGAAACGAAGTATATCAACATGCATTTTACAGAGGAGGGGCACTAAGAGGTTCTTACATGCATACAATTTCCAAGTCTGTTACATGTCAAAATCCAATGTAGATACTCCTATAATAACATCCATTTGTTTTGGATCTAATACAAACAGAAATATTACATAAACTCCATTAAATGATGATATTGTATATGCAAGTTTGGTGCTCTGCTTGTTAGGTGTTGTGCCAATGCGTCTAATTTCAGGTGGGTTATTGGCTGAAAAAGATGGGTAAATGATGAGTTCATAAAGAAAGCACTCGTAATTTGTATAAAGGTTGCATCATCTATCCCAAAATGTAAATATAACAATCGGTAATCAAAAAAAGAGTTGTTTTCTACATTGTGACCACTACTTCCATCAATACTCATCTGGTTCCTTTTATGTTTTTATGACAATTAATAATTTTGTATGATTTGAATTGTCATCCATATCATGATATTTAAATTATTATAGCATCTGATTTTTGTGATATTGTGAGAAATTTATATTACATAGCAATTGCCACACTTCGAGGACCATATCGCTTACAACTAGTATAGTACTACACTCCCGCTACTAAAATGAGAAATTTAGAACTAACAAAAATCAAAGACTAAAAATGGGTAGAAAATATCGTTCCAAATCAAAATATTCATACATGCAGATTAAAATGATTATATATCATTCAATTATATAATAAGAAAATAATTATTGTATGTCTTGTGCTCCTGTTGGGCTGGTACCCTAACGAACCTGCTTGGTATGCTCAATTGGTAATTTAACAATGGATATACCACATTCATATGAATACAACAATTATTTTGAGGCATACTCTATTGCATTATTAGCTAATTCTGTATACGATGGACCATTATGGAATAGTTTTAGTAACTAAATGTTATTTTTAGAGCATTATAACCCTGAAAATAATACAAATGCATATTACAAATTTCAAAATAAGTGAATAGTCCATGGTAAAGAAATATCTATGAAAAGTAAATGGAAAAGATGACTACTTTTAAGATATTTTTATAGTGTTTTGACACCCAGTAACCATTGCAACGGATACGTAAAGACAAAGCCGACATCAGAAATAAATTACATGTGAAGAGGAGGCAGAAAATGAACCTTTGTCAATATAGTCCTTAAAAAGAAAAGTACCGAATTTACAAATACCTGAAAAATAGATTTTAAAACCATAGATCCCACTCCCGATGAGTAAAGTTCTAAATCAATTATAGTGGTGTTGAAAACATGATCAAGCGCTCAAGATGATGTACCTTTATTCGACTCTTATATGGTGTGACACCCGACAGTGAATCAATCATAAAGTAGCATCCATTCTTGTTTTAATTCCAGTTAATATCTATGTCTACAACTATTGTTTCAAGCACTTTGTATTTTGAGTTATCAAATTAATTTGAATAAATAAATCCACCCACACCAAATACTGCTCATAGGATTACAAATAGTTCTGATTACTATCTTACAGCATGAATTACATATTTCTATCTAAACAAGATTATTCAACCCTCTTCATGACTTTTAACAATTAGCATGTACAATAAATACAATGGCCTTATGAAAAGTTTCATTTCTACAACAATCGTTGTTGTTCAATTTCAACATTCATTTTTGTATGATCGCGTTTAAGTGTTTATCTGATTCTGTGCCAATAAGTCCTCCCGGAATTTTTTTTATTATCTTGAGATGCCTCGGTCCATATTTTGTACACCCTTGTTAATCCGATGTTGAATTTTTTAGCTACATTTACTGGTTGCTCTTTTCCTCGTAAGGAAATTATCATGTCAAGATCATACACGGATAAATATTGTTTTCGATTTAGCATTATATATAAAATTCATAGAAAAAAATTACCATCGATAACAATGATGGGAAAAAATATGGAGAAACAATGATGAGTAATTATCTTAACTTGTCTGACCATGATGGGTAATCATATAGAGAAATTCGGTGAGAAAAAAAAAATATTATGACCAATACAATTAATGAGTAATCATGATTATTAATCATGTCAAGTAATTAACATCGAGAATTATAGCGTTAATAATCATAGCAGATGTTAATTTCCGTCAAGAACCCTTGCTTGTTACTAAATTTGCCGTCATGATTTTCTACAATTTTTCCTTCATAGTTACTTGTCATGATTACGCATTAATGGTATTTGTCATATTTTTTTTATCTCTATGATTACTCATCGTGAAAAAAAGTATCTCATCGATGAAAACCCCAGGAATTCATTTAGAGAAAATCGATTTCATTGAAATTCCGTGGACTGTTTAGTTACAAAACATCGAATTCAGCCAACGATTTAGTTAAAAACAACTCCTACCATCGAGGAAAATGCTTCGAATTCCACAGTGGTTTAGTTAAATGTACATCTAAGTGAATTATTTGGGTTTTCATCGATAATATCTGTCCACAGATTGTAAAAAAACGGTAAAAATGTGAAAAAAAACCCAGTAAAAATGTGACAAAAATAAATATTTTTTCAGTTTATAATTTTCTTATTTTCTTGAGCTCATCCAACGATATACAACAATGAGCATAGTTTATTATCTGACCACGGTTAAAACTATTTACAGTTATAGTATCCTGCTGTAGTTGTTGAACTTGATGATCCGTCAACAAAAACTTTTCTATGACTAGTTCGACTAGTTCTGGATTTTTAACTATGGAATCCGAAGGATTCTCCCTAAAAGATCTCCTAAGAGCATCCTTAAGTTTATCTTTGTCGTCAATGAATACTCGTGCGTGTTGATACATATTATTGTAAATTGTTTATGATTAATTACGATGAAAATCATTTACGATTTTACATCCAGGGTAATTTGTAATTGTTCCCCTGATAGATCAACCAGGTTAAGATCCTGATCAATTAATCTAAAATTCATTCTTCATATGCAGCCATTAATTGTTTCCAGGTATGTTATATTACTTGGATTACCACGATTAAACTTCCCGGAGAATCATTTTGGGAAAACGTGTATAGGGTATAACCGTGACCGGCTCTCGTTCACGTTGACGCGTTAACACTATAATTGTTTAACACAGCATCACAAATTACATGTAACGCAATCGTTGACGATATATATCATTTTCCGGCGACGTATGTTTGTTGTTGTTGTATATCTAATTATTCCATTTTAGTATTTTCACTGGGGGATTTATTTTAAACCATAACGCGTGGATCTGAGGAAAATACATGTTGATTACATCATTGAGTGATTTTGTTTAATTCGGGTACGCACCATCCTGGAAATTTAAAAAAAAAAAATTGTGTCAGTGAGCGGGGTATAACTTTTTAAATTTTTCTCTGTTGGGGGATTTATCCTTGTATATCAACGAGAGTAATCTATCATTGAGATAGTTCATGTCGACGATAATTTGATTTAGTTGTAGTTGTTGTTTAATTTTATCTCGGAGATTGTTAAACCAATTAATAGAGATTGTTGCAAAGAATCTCTTAGTTTATTTAGTTTAGTTTGAAATTGTTGTTTCATGTTGTTGAAAATCCCCATTAAACTTTATGAAGTAATAATAAAAGTACCTTGAACACCTAGAGCAAAGCGCCATATTATATTACCGTATTCGTTATATTCATTTTTTCCGAGTACATCAGTTTCTTGGCCATCATAAACGTTATACGTGTAAGCAAGATAAATATTTTTCCCACCTAGAAAACTGAAGTCAAATCCGTAATCGAATTTAATTTCCGGAATTGGTATATCATCGGTGAAAAATCAGATTTTTTTTTGGGTTCGGGTAACCGTGGATGAACTCTAGGTAGATTTTTTAACCATGCGTCGTGGATCCGCGGGAAAAATTCATCTACGACATCACCGAGTTTTTCTCGTAACCATGGTACGTTATACCCCGGAAATTTAAACGTGGAAATATCTTCTACGCGTATATTATACTTTGCTGCAAATTATGTTCTCGATTTAGGATTATTCTCAGCGAGAATATGTTGAACAAGTCGTGAATTGAATTCATCTATGTCGCCGATAACTTTGTTACATATTTCCGTGAGTTTGAAGACTTCATTTCGGTTGGGGGCAATAACACTAATTTCCGCTCTAAGTTTTTTTTAAATTCTTTCAAAATCATTATTCATCACCGTAAACTGTTCGGTAACATCTTTTTCATCAATGCTATACTATTCTAAACCATCGTCAGCTCTCTCTCTCTCTCTCTCTCTCTCTCTCTCTCTCTCTCTCTCTCTTTTAAAATAAGCATTAAGAAGATTATTTACTTGTGTCCAATATGTTAATTTATTTTCAGGAGGATGAATAGGAAGTCTTATCCCAAGATCATGACTGTCATAACCATGATAATTTTCCTTTGTTGAAACATTTCAACGGTTCCTGGTGGATATTCTTGCCAACCTATTATTGTTCTGATTGAGCTGTTATATGTATCTACGGAATATTCAGGCGAATTTATATCGATGGTCGTCGAAAACAATGGTTCGTGTCCTATTATCTCAATGGGAGATTAGTCCTTGTCGTCGATTTGTTTCCGTGTGATTAATTATATATTATATCTGATCTTTTTATTGAAGCTTGATGTCATAAGCACCACGACGAAAATGTATTGTTTGCCAATCTTGTTCACTATTTGCACCAGGTTTACTTTTATACGCAAATACAAAACTGTTATTGGGTGGTTTACCGTTGAATGGTTCTGATCTGACATTGGGCCAACTATAGTATAATTTAAGCTGAGTTAACGCTATTTGTCTTGCTGGGAGTGGAGCTAAAAATTAAATGTTGAACTCTGGGTTTCTCGACGTTGCTGATGTCAACGTGATCTTTCCCGGAGTGGTATTTTCCGCTATTCATTGAAGTAGTTCAGTGACATTGTTATATTTGTATTGTCGCTCTAATTTTGACATCGCGGAATCATAATCGTGAGTCATCATCAAGAATTCATTATCGGATATAAATGTGTCGTCGATGGATGTTAATATCATCGTGGACAATTGTGTATACGCGGTAGACACCGTATGAAATTTAACCGTGTTGTCATGCAGTTTGTCCTGGCTACACGATATTTTGTTTTTTTACCGCGGTGATTATTCCGGCGATTTTTGTCGCCGCGCATATACAAATTGGAACAGCTATCGGGACAACCATTGTCAACGAAGAGAGTATTATACCGGCTCCGATAATTACACCAACTACTGAATACACTGTTACGTCAACGATGGTAATTCTTCGACGATATTTTTTTTATCTTTGTGCGGTATTCATCTGTGAGTGTTTTCAGCTTTTGTTGAAATTCTCTGACCTGATCATAACGATATTGCTGCGATGTTGTTGTTGACATTATAAAACACTAGTGTTTTCAAATTGTAAACATCATTTCAATTCCACCACAAGTTCTATATATATTGTTATTGCTACTCTAGCCGCGCTATAGTTGACTATTGTTATTTTGAATTGTATAGTTTTATCCTTGTCGAAGATCGCCGAGATTATATTATTGACTCCTTTTCCTGATACAAAATTGTTATCAATTCATTCAATATTAAATTGTTCCGTGGAAACTATTGTTAATCGATAAATACCCTTGACGGTTGCGGTAAAATGTAACCTCTCATTGGTATCCCTAATCCAATCAAACGACTCATATTGAACCGTGTATACACCATTTACAATATTTTCTTTTTCATGAGGAATTGTTTTTGCTTTTTCGATTATGGCTTTTATATCTACGAGTTTTGGTGTTGTCGTCGGCGGAGTCCCAAAGAAACTCGTAATGACGTTTCTACGTAACGCATTCAAACTTTTTAAGTGATCTTTATACTCGTAATCAAGCTGTATTAAATCATCCATTGCCGTTTTTATCGATGGGAGTTTCGGCGATGTTACCGGTGGAGTGCCAAAGAAATCACCAATAGATCTTTGTCAATCCGTATATTGATTTACTTTTAGTTACGTTCTTCATCTAGAGTCTTTATTGATTCAGTATGATCGTCGACGATCTTTAATTTATCAGTGATCGTTGAAACAAGTATGCCATGTTTGACTTTACCCTGATTGGAAAATAACACTATAGCATATTCAACTACACCGAGTTGTTTAACTAAAATATCATTGTAGGAAATATTACTAGTTTTTATTTTACCTTGTTGATCTGGACATACAACGATTTCATTTTGATCTACCCCAACGAGATTTATTACATCTGATAATGCCTCTGATACAATTTTCTTTAATTGTTCAACGGAACTTCCACCCTCAGGTGTTATTATATTCGATATAATATTTTTTACTGTTTCGATGGAAACTCCTGTATCGGGTTGTTTTATACGCGATAATGATCTTCCCCAAATATCTACCATGTTATGTTATAAGTTTCTCTTTAAAAGGTTATTGACGGTGTATTCATAAACGGTTTTATGTGGTGGTTTCACCGATGTTGAAAACGCAGTTAACACGTTGAGGACTTCTCGACTACATATTTGAGGATGAGTTAGTGTCTGCGTGGGTAGCGTTGAGTACCAAATCGGAATTGAAGTTTTGGTTATATAATTGAGAAATTCCTTTGTTGGCGCCAACCCATACGAGTCAAAGTAAACAATCGCCAAAGGATGCATTGCATATGCGACCCAATGAGTTCCAGGTCCGGTGTTATCATCGAGATTAATTATACCAGTTTCTGGGATATTTGGTTTTGTTGGTAATTGATCTTTCATGAATACACCTCTCAAATATTTTATTGGGAGTTTTTACCCTGTCGATTAAATAAAAATTTGACATTGCAACCATAGGTTCTCGAGTTAATATCGTCTTGCAAATCTGCTTCCGGTTAGTCTGAAACCCCTTCCCTTTTTTATATCCGCTTCCTGTCGCCTTTTTTAATGCCAATCCAATAGCTGTGCCAACATCACCTAACCTGGCGGGTTTTGCAACAGCGGGAGCGGCCGCGGTAATCAACGCCGGAATCAATACTAACAACGAAAATATTCCACGGAATTTAATCATATTTTTAACCGCGGCTGGTGAAAAGCTTAACTGACCTCCTGTATTTGCTGCTTTATCTTTGTTGAAATGGTTAAGTTGAGGTTTTGTCAACGATAATGTATTTGATCCACCTTTTTATTTGTGTGGATTTCAGAGTTATACTTGTGCCACACATAGTAGATTTTTCGACTGTAAATTTCTGTATCTGACCAGGTGTTAGCGTCACATTAACAACACTATACGAGATTTTATTTAGATAACACATCATCTAATTGCCCACTTATATGTTTTCTATGGGAGCGTCATCCACTCTCATCTTTTCGCCACCACCCTTGAGTGTCATAAATTTGTCACTGAGAAAAACAACAATTGCTCTAAATCCTTCAGCGGAAGCTTCTACGCGAGCTTGAACTTTTAAGTCGACTACTGAATGCTTAGATAAATCATGATGTTGCAACGAAAAGTAGTAGATCGGGTATAAATTTTGCAAATCTGATTGTGATATTTGTAGACCAGTATCAATATTTTGATCCCGACCCATATAAGACCATAAACGATGATACACACGACCTATCTGATTATTATCGTAGTTCAGAGTAAGATTTTCTGCTGGTTCTTGTTGATTACTTATTCGCAATGATACCTCGGCAACACCACATTTATCAAATATCATATGACTACGTTCTTGTAGACGATCTCCTTGTGTACGATCTAAATTTTGTAGCGCAACAAAGATGTCTTGGCACGGAAAATTTGTTAGCGCGATCTGCCAAGTAAAAGTACCAGCAACAGTACTACCTGTGGTAGATGGTGTAACATCTGACCATGACAAAAATGATTTCCCCCCGTGATCCATAAAATATAACAGTCGTGTTCCAACAGCTAACGAAGGAGTCATAATTGGCATCCACAAAGTTAGTTTTGTTAGTCTTACACTACCATCAGCAAGAGGGGCAGCACCGCGCCAAAGAGCATAAATATCAGTTGTTCTTTGCATAAGCATCACAGTATGACTAGCCCCAAAGGTAACTTTTCTGATATCTCGACAAAACCCAAATATATGAGATAATGGAATCGTACACGAAACTCTACCATTGGCATCTAACATCTGTTTCCGCTCTGCAAATCCTATACTGTAAGTAGGGTTATTACCAAAAACAACTTCTTCAACATCAGCATCAGCAGTTTTACAGTGATTATTTGGTCGTCTTATTTCAAATGGTTTATGATTAGCGTTATCGGTGAGATTCTTTGCAAACATCATTGAATGACCAACAGACCGGATAAAATCATCTGAGTATCTAGCTAGACCTTTTATTGTGGTTGCAACATCAACGTCGTTATCGATAGATTATATTCTGGTAGAATTGATCATATACTGGGCAACAATAAATAACGCCATTATACCTTTTTGACTAAACCTATTGGAATATCTTTGAGATTATCAGCAGGAAGAAATGGTGTTTCATCAGCTCGTAACAATTGTCCTTCTACCTCGATTAACACCTCACACGGTAAGAAGTATTTAGATCTGTCATCAAATCTAAGTTCAATTTGTGATTTTGCATTTGGATCTGGTGCGTTATACGAAAAATATTGATACTCGTGTATATAATCATTTTCTCGTACAGGCGCATCTACATCAAAGGCGTCATCTATTTCATGTTTAAACATTTTCTTATATAGTCGTCGATCTAAATCAAAATTTCCTTAGACCAGAACCGTGAATTAAATTTGCAACAATTTTTCTTGAGGATTAAGTGGAGTTAATTTTTTTATGAACTATTTTATTAATTTCTCTACTTTCCTGAGGTGGCATCTGCTATGCTGACTGTAGTTTTATCGTTTTTTTCTTCTCACCAACGACATAAGTTTTTCTTTTGCATCGGTAAATGCTTTACCGGCGAGATCACCAACCGCGCTGATACCCTTATCGCGAATAACACCAATAGCTTTTGACGCTAATTCTTTGCCGATCGGTAAAATCTTTGGAGCAATTCTAGTAAACAGCCCAGAGACAACATCGTCAATGCCATCCCCGTGTATCATCTTGTATACAGGTAACCTTGAATTTACGACGTAAACAGGTCTAGCTCTTTCCATACTGCGACGTATAATCATTATTTAGATAGTATTTATCTAATCGCTGTGATAGTCATCAATGAGTATATCAATGAATTCACGATATAATCCAATATACATTACCCGTCCTTGAAATAGTCGTTGACAGATTTCAGTAGCCTCGTTATTTATCTCCGGATAATTATTTTCGGCTCGTTTCCCCCCCCCCCCCCATGAGAACTTCCAACCGTGATATACCATCGAGAAGGCTTCGTGAACAGGGTATAATATTACCACGGTGATACCCTTCACCAGTAGATTTTTGAGGAATTTCCGTCAGAGGATCAACTTCCGTCATTACTTTTACTTCCTCGGGAAGTTGTTCATCATACGGTGGTGGTAAAACTCCTTCTAATTGATTTATCTTTTTCACATAATCAGAAAAATCTGTATCTCTTTTATAAATCTTTTCTCCACCATATTTTGCCAAGTATATTTTTATACCATCTTTCAAAAGAACTTATATCTTGCTTTCTTTCTATATGTGTTATAAGCAAAATCAGCTAATTCTTCCTTCGTATAAATATTATCAATTTCTTCCAACGTTTTTGTTGTAAATATTTCTCTAGCTTGATACTTTATTTTTTCTCTTAAAGGTTCAAATTGTACAGCTACTGGTTTAGGTTGTGCAGCTACTATATCACCGGGAAGAGTTTATAAAGATTCTTTAATTTTTCTAGTTCTTTTTGTTATCTTTGAAGTTTCTTTGCCAATCCTTGCAGTTTCTGTGCCAACTTTTTCAGTAGCGGCAACAACCTTTTCAGTTGCTGTAGATACTGGTTGTCGCGCTTGCAAATTATCTCTGAAGGAATCTCTCACCGGGAGAAAATTGCTCTCTAGTTAATCTAGTTTTTTGTGCTTCTCCGACGTTTGACATTGTACATATACCATCTATAGCTAATTTACTTTACCTGCTTGTCCAGTTTTAATGACGACTTTATATCCCCTTGCTTATAAACAAAGGCTCCAATTTTTGATAACGATATGGAACCGTTTATTTACCGATATGATGTCTCTTGAGATATTAACTCTAGAGATGACATTATATCAACCCAGAAAAATGGCGGGTTAACTCTTCTTGCTGCACAGGACTAGACTTAGGTCTTACTCTGGACAGTACTTACATTGCACGAACATGACATGGACATATGCAAGGCTGCATATCTTGAGCTGAGACACATGAGCTCCATTCACATATATCGCTCAGTTGTTGCTGCTCAAACAGTTGTGTATTCATTAATACTTTCAAGACCGGACTATTGTAACTCGATTCTCTCTTGTTCGTCTCAATATCTACTCCAGAAACTTCGAAATTTTCAAAACACAGCTGCTAGGATCATACTTAGAGTACCACTATCATAGAATACCTTCCCGCTTATATGTACCCTACACTGTCTAACCATTAAACCCAGAATTAAACACTGATTTTATTCTAGGTATGTTTCGCTGACGGCCTCCAGTGCAACCTTACCAATCTGGCCTCACACCTTTGTTAACGCCAGCAAGATACTTTCGCTCTACTACCGAAAATCATATACTCATTATTCCGACTATGAAAACGAAGTCACATCGACAACGTTCTTTTGCATATTAGGGCCCAGGAACGTGTAACAAATTTTACTTTGAAGTTATACACAAACACACATTATTCCTTTTCAAGAGTGTTCTTAAAACTCACCATTTTGGCTGCAAAAACAAACGTAAAGATATAATAATTTTTCCTACTTTAACTATTTTCAACAATTGTTATCTTTTCTTATTTCTTGTTTTTTAATCATATTGTTATAGATTTGCATATGTTGTAAAACTATATGAAGTTATAAAGATAAGTTGCTATACAAGGTCATTATTATTAATATTATCATTATCATTATTATCATTAGTATTATTATTATTATTATTATTATTATTATTATTATTATTATTATTATTGTTATTATTATTATTAAGAACTGTTTCTTTTCCGTGTGTATATTTAAGTAGATTTAATGTTTATTTACGAAACAATTACAAACGGAGCAGTATATGTTATCTTGCGTAAAATCCATATTTCTGCCTCGGCCTGAATGGCACATTTCCAGAGTTTATAAAACGACTCTAATGATAATATCTCGATCCTACATCAGAGCTGTGTCCCCTATAATGTCAGGCGCAAATGAAATCACACACGCAGTAAAAGCAAAGAGCGAAGAAGTCACATGGTACAAATGACCCGATGTAACATGACGGAAAGGCAACAGCCATACAATGAGGATACAATTGTATCAATAAAGAAAAGAAATGAAATGCAAACTAATGCAATTGAAACATCATTTACCCTATTGATATTCCAAGCAATTATCCAGCTAAATTCATCAAATTATCGATCATGTAATGTCAATTCACATGTTGCTTTATGTATGTGTATTATACTTTTCAGATTATGTTGGGAGAGATGGTACGTTACGCATCTGAGCTAAACAAATGTAACTATAGATAAAATACAATATAAGCGTCAAGGATGACTAACGTGGACGAATATCAACCGTGAACGACATTATGTTTCTGTTTTTCTCTCAACAATCGCTGCAAAACACTGATTACTTAATAGACCTATATATTTTGAAAACGGTGTCTTGTCTGAATTTTATGTTTAAGTAAAATAAATATTACATTACGCGATTAATGATTTCTGAATCTTCGGTCTACAATATTTTTTTTGTATCCATCCACGGACAGTCGCTTCGAAAAGGAGCTTGAAGGACTATAACATAGTGGTTCCCTAATAACAAACAATATCAAATTAACATATTGATGCCAATCGTTGCCATTAACATAGCAATATCCTATTATTCAGCATCTGATAATTTTTTTACAACGCATATTGGACAGTGTCCGCACATATAATGTGCTTGAATTAGTTATGAATGCTTAAAGAGTATCACCACACTTCTCTCAAGGCTTTTACAATTGTTTTTGTACAAACGCTCCTTAAGGAATAACTTCTGGAAATCTCGTTGACACACACATTATGATCAACATTTCTTACTTCCCTAACAAGATATTAAGTAAATGGCTGACGATGGCTACACTTATTCTGCTAAATGGTTCATTATATTTAGGAATGTAAAGCAGATGAGACTTAGACATCTTCTGATTGTTTGTTTTGGACAGGTGTGGCATGATCAAAGGTATTTAGAAAAAGCACGTTCAACGTTAAGGGCTATAAGAATTATTGAATTTATTGTGACGCATCTCTGACTCCCAAATGACCAAACAATGATGTTAGGAACTCAAAAACACCAATTGGAAGGCAAAGCGATTGGAACATAAAAATATAATTTGAGAGCTTGCTAACTTTCGCCAGCAGAAAGTACCTAACCAGGACTTTATTTCTTACAAAGAGCCATTGTTTAAAAAGATAACAATCTAGTACATATCTTGCTTTTGTTTCTCTAATAGGCATTGGCGACAAACGTGATACCTAACAACCTTTGTCCTGCTCGACAAAATTGACATTCTGTAGAAACACTGGTTAACGTTCAGAATACCCTCAAAACCATTTTGAGCAATACGCTTTAAAGTGTCTGTATTTAAACATTGTGGCATAATCATCAACAAATATTGTCTCAGCTCAAGGAATAATTACCTAATTCTTAAGAACTCTTTTGATATAGTTATTGTAAGCATTTTATAAAACAAACAAGGCTTGCTAGTTACAAGAGGGTTATCTAAGACCCTTTATGCAGCTTAATAATTCTTAGAAATAATGGCAAACTCAAAATGACCGAAGAAACACAGCTTCATCAGTCAATGTTCCTGACACTAAGTCTGATGACACATTGACAAAATGGATACAAACATTGCCAAAACCAATATACTCCTTACGAAATGATTATCTCACTATATGAAATTAAAATAAAAGGATTATTAAAGACGCAATATATTGTATATATATAGGTAAAAAAAAATCATATATATGTGATATATAACCTCCCGATCAGAATGTTTCATAATTCTCCATAATTAAATCATGCTAGGATTTATTTGCTTCAAGGAATGTATTAATTTGAATACATGACCGAGAGATTGACCTTCTAGAAACATAAACATTTGTCTTAAATGTTTGTTTAATATTATATTGCATATTTTCTTACATTGTAGCAATCAGAAGTAATGTGACCTTTGTTCGGACAATGATTGCACTTATGAATCGATATATAATTTTGATATATATTTTGAGAAGTTTGATACCTCAACGTCGTGTCAGATTTAGATGCAAAAATACTGATATGAGACTGAGATGGGATATGTTCGTAACAACTACCTGCTGAGTGAACGTTTTGTGACCAATGACATATTGTGAGTTAATAAAAACTATTCAGTTGTTCCGGCAGTGTTTTCCAAAATGTATCTTTTTCAATTTAACGTTTGAAAGACACGTTTGGGCTCTTTTGCTATTTATCGCATCGTTCCAACATACTGCCCATTTTGCATTGCTTCAGTTACATCAATTTTTAGGTTTCGTTCTTGCTTTGTGTTTGATTTAAATGTTTATCATTGCTTTAAAACTTGTCCAGTCATATAGCTATGCTGTCTGCAATGTGACAGTTTATAGTGATAACTAGCACTGGTACATCATGATGTCTCATCCAGTCAAATTATCCTGACACCAAGCCGACCAGTCCAAGCGCAAATCCCTTAATGATTAGCAACTAGCGAAGTATCGTTTAGAACCATTTTTTTAAAATCTTTGGTATGAATCAGAGGGTTTTGAACCCGCGACCATCGGAAACCTCGCTCGTCTGAAACTCTAATCAGAGTGGTGTCTGCCTTTATTGGTGATACAAAATTATATATATATATATATATATATATATATATATATATATATATATATATATATATATATATATAAGTTACGTACCCTACTGAGTTGCTAATTAGGGTGCGTTATGTACGGAACTCATTGCATTACTTACACGCAACACTTCCCTTGTTTTCTCATCTAATTTTGTATCTGAAAAGGCAGTATAACGTTCCACAAATAGGAGTACGATAATTAGTTGATATGCATACAATTGTATAAACATTTAAAACCCAACGTGGAAAAGGAACGTTTTGAAAGTAATTCATGCTCATCTTGCCTTACTCACATACTCTAGTTTGCATACTAACCAAATTATTATATAATGCAGCACGAGATATCGGCTGCTACATGTTCTGGACGCAGGGAAGACACATAACTATGAAGTAATCAATAGTAAAAGATAACTCACAGTTCCCGCAGCTCAGACCATCCGGCTGGAGGGTCATGTCGTCTGGGCAATCACACACCTTAGATCCACCAGGTTGTGGAAAACAAAAGTGACTACAACCTCCGCGCCCATTAGAACACCCGTTTATACCTGTAAATATTAATCCATACCATTGTTTTAAATGTATCACTTGTTCTATTGGAACGTACATAATACTATATAATTTAAACAAATCATAACAAACATTTATATATATATATATATGTGTGTGTGTGTGTGTGTGTGTGTGTGTGTGTGTGTGTGTTTGCTCGTGAGTAATATGTATGAAATGGTTGAGTTTTCGTATCGACTCATTTCAATAAATTCATGATAAATTGTTTCGTAGATTCTATTCTTGAGAAAGAAATATAATGGCTAGATTTTTTTTGATCTAACGGAAGTGAATTTTATGTTACTAAAACTGTCTGGAAGGTTTTGGTGATGTATACCTTGATTATTAAATGAATTACTGTGTGTAATATAATGCCTAGAAAAAAACGAAATGAATATTGACTTTTTTAATCAAAAGGAAGTGAATATTATGTTAATAAAACTGACTGTAAGATGTTTGTGATATATACCTTGATTCAACGATGTATTACTGTGTACATGAATGTCCATCACATTATGGAATATGGAGGGGCCAATGGAGGTCATGCCACCTCCATCTGTTGCGATTCTCATTAAAGCGCTAAGAAAAACAATATTGTGAATGAAAGCAACATAGGTGTAGAGATAATGTCAAATATGTTAACAAATGTCAATGGTAAGTGTCATCGTCTACGTCATTCAAAATTTGAATGTAGTTAATGTCATTTAGTGTCACTGGAGCTGGTATGGAAGTTGTGATTTTGTATAACTGGTGGTTAATAATAATTCTCACATTGTGCACAAATCTTTATTGCATTTGTTTACATATTCCTAATGCAAACTATACATCAGTCCTTTCAATTCCAGACTAATTCTTAGTAGTGGTGATTATTATCCAAAGATATGTATGAATTAATTAACTTTGTAATTTATTGTGTAATGGGACCCTGAAATGTGTAAGTGGGAAGGATAGTTATATATTCAAAGTGGTGATAAAAGTGATATCTCCATTTTGGAGCTATTGTATCTAGGTCTTACTCTTTAATAAATTATATCGTCATCAAGTAATATATATTTGTAACATTTAACGTTATCCTTTTCTCTTCCTTTTACTATTTGTCACAAGATAATAATATTATAACCTACTGCACATACAGGATTGATACAATGTCCCAAACCATTTGAGGAAGAGCTAAGTAGTAACCTTTTTAAATTATTGCCCACACGAATCATTTAAATAGTCATTTTTTGCACTTCGCATGACATTTTTGTAGTCAATATTTAGTGTCAACGAAATACTGAAAAACCTAAGCCTATGGCAAACTGTCAATTGAATAAGACACTACTTGACTAATAAGCGATTTTAGCTCGGAACGCACTTTAGTCCAATGTAGAATAAAACCATAATGCAGGTTTGGGTTAAAGGGCTTTTAAATAAGAAGACCGCTAGGTGCTTACGGACAAATGGTACATGTTTGTATAAATAAATACCAAATAAATGCATAAAGTGTCATCAATGAACTTACAATCTGTACAATACTAAATTAAGACAAATACGTTCGGAAAGCTAATTTAACTCATCTGTTAGGATGCTGAACTAAATTCCATAATGTTTAGATTAATAAATGAATACATGATTACTTTTGTTACCGAAGTAAGACAACAATTGACTAAACAAAAGACACGATATGATAAAAACTTATGATCACCTTCACATTATCATTCATTTTCTATACAGAATTCATTGCAATCAGAAACATTAAAATGCAAGTACATACCTTTGTGACGAGTCGATGTAGTATAAGTAAGATTGATGCAAAGCAATGCTGCATTTAGATATTGCTGTTTGATCCTGGTATAAGACTTGACGATTAGAACCATCCACATTAGCTAGCTCTATTTCCCTCGTGTTGTAGTGACACCAGTACATAACGCCCACTACAACATAGTAAATGTGGATTGTATTCGAGTCAATTGTCCAGCTATATGTTAGATAACAATTTTAGTTGTTATGATACATTGGTTTAAGTGAATGCGTCAAACACACTTACATTAAGTTCATAATATCTCCAGACATGATTGACTAAAACACATTAAGCTTAAAATATTATATTTCTTACATATATCTGATTTAATATTCATTTAATATAATATAATGGTTTGTCTGTTTTTCATCTTCTTTCAATTACATGATATTGTAATGTAAATTTATTCACTAAAGAGGATATTTTTTTCATAAAATCAACTGATATAAATCATTTGTTCGTAAACAACTAATGTTGCCCTAGATCCTGACTTTGATTCAAACTTAGTAGCAGCTACGAAAATTATTCTTTTTTATTTTAAATTTTTTGCTTGTTAAGGCCGTAATTTGATTTCTCTATGTGATTTAAGAATTAAATAACTTTTTTATTCTCAAAGAAATTTAAATGTTCTCGTCATTGTCATGTTATGACTAGTAGTGGGGGGAGAATTGGACAACTTTATAAAACGCCTATTTGAAAAACCAAGGCTTCCTTCAAAATCGAAAAAACAAACGTTTCGTTTGCAGACGCAAAGTCGTTGTCGCCCCCGCCCCTCTGCTGCTATGGGAGTAAAAATCTTCTTACGATTTGAACAGAAAATTTGATCAAGTCCGATAAGATATCTTGATCTCGGGTCCTGCAAACTTATCGTTATAAATCCATGTGGAATTGACTGAGCGTGAATAAAGAAATTTCTAAAGAGATTATAATCTATATCTCCACTGCACCAAGTCTGGTGAATATTTCGTAGCGTATGTGTGTCTACTCAATTAAATACAGCAAGAATATTGCAGTTATGTCTGATCTCTTTTGGTAGTTGAGTGTATCGTTGAGTGACATATATCACATCGGTATTTCTATGCCTACCTCTGGAAATATCCTAGCAAGATTATATTGATTGTCCAACATGACATCATCATATACAACTAAATTGTTAATATTTCCATCAATAACATCAATGTTTGGTGCTCCATCGATATCAGTTATAAACTCAATAATATTCTCATCGATTTCCAATTTTGCTTTCTCGTTAAAATCCTTTAACACATCGTAACATCGCTCATCGTCTACACTAGAGGCTACTAAATACATATTATCCCATTTCATCCATCTCGTTATTAAATTAAGTAACAACTGTGTCTTGCCACTTCCAGATGGTCCGATAATCACGCGAATAGAATTCGGTAGCGCTGCATGATATTTAACTGGTTCACGTGCTTTTGTGGCCGAAAAATCAATTACATTCATGTTATTATAAATAAATTATGGATCTATATTGTGTGAAATGTAAGCCGCGTAGTTGCAGAAATGACTTGACAACAATTACAACTAAAATAACTGATCAATACATGCTGTTAAGTGTGTAGAATGTGTTAACAAAAATTTAGATTTGTTTTTATGAAATCTGAAGATGATTTAAAACAAAACTAGCAGGTGATATTGCAGCCAAGTTAGTAAAACTCCCAGGAACACCATGGGCAAAATGTCCGGGAGAAAAACATCTTCCAGGGTATAGTTATTGTGGATCAGGGACCAGACTCGATATCAGACTCGATGATCAAAACCATCCCCGACCCGGTGAAAACCCAATAAACGCCAATAATAAGGCGTGTCATGCTCATGATGTTCCTTATAAAAGCAGTAATCTGCAACATAGAAATATATGTTGCGAGTAGATACAAACAAGCAGAACCATTAAAGACAAAATCATCAACTGAAGTGGCTTCTGCATTTGAAAGGATTTATCGACGAGGTCCTCTGCATTGGCCATATCTATTACAAGTTGATCCTGGCAAGGAATTTCAGGGTGCAGTGTTATCAACAATGAAGCATCATACTGCCAACATCAGGCGAGGACATACTGCATTACATCGCGATCAGGCAATTGTTGAACGATTTAATCGGACACTTGCTGAGCGATTATTTGGAAATCAATACACCAAAGAATTTATTCAGGATAATCAATCTCGTGAATTTGTCAAGAGATTACCTGCCGTAATTACCGCGCTGAATAATGAGATTACTCGAACAATTAATATGAAACCTAACAACGCTATTAAAAAGAAGTATATACCTGTAAAACCGCAAAATGATTTTTCAAAACAACCAATACTCGGAAATGTCACTGTTAGATATTTATATGAACCAGGAGAGCTCGAAGGTTGCACAACAAAGAGCTACTGATCCTATCTGGAGTGTCACTACGCATAAAATATCTAGCATAACACGATCCACTTGTAGACCGCCAGTCTATAGATCAGATTTAATTGCTCCTCAGCGAGGATTTATTCGTGAACAACTACAAGTGATACCCAAGGATATTCAATGACCGCTGCGTGGTCTTAACTAGCACCTCTTCGTCTGTTGCACTCAAGACAAGTCAGCATCACATTATCTCTGGTATGACCTACGCTGCTATTTTTTCTGTCCACGGTAAATTGACAGGGGTTTCTATCCGATCAATACCAACGCATTATACAATTGCAACTCGCGCAGTGATTATTCTGTTATTGTTCCAGCGAAATTATAATTTCAACTTCAATGTCGAATTTTCTGTTATGTTAGTCTTTTTCTGATTATATCATCGCTGACAATATCACTTATTGTAGTGCCGTTATAGTCTAAAACAACTCTTCGAAGTTGATTTATTCTTCGTACTCTGGACACCGCAAGATAAACTAAATTCGACCACCCGATGCGATTATCTATGATCTAAACATTTGTATCGGATATAGTCAACGCAAGCGAAGAATGTATCGTCGCTGCGTACCATAGCTTCCATTGGAATTTATCAGCACGCAATGCATCTTAGACAACACCGATATCAACCAACACAATAACATTTAACAGTATAATCTGCTTTTGTGTAAATCCTGGAATATCAACTTCGATATTTTGCCTTCGTGTATCCTTGGATTTATAACACAATGGCACTGGAAGTGTTGCAAATTTGTCTTTGTGTGTGTTAAATAACTTCATCTGATGTGTATCTCTGATTATCTTTCTACTTGCCAATATTAAATCGTTTAGTCTCCACGCTTCCCAAAAATCATTTAATGGGGTTTCTGAAATTATTGCACGCACTATTTCACATTGGATTCTATCCGGTTGTAATCTGATTAGTTTCTTGAACTCGCGTAATTGTTTATCTAGTGATCTATGATCAATATTAATTGCTTCATAATAGTCTACAAAATTCTTTAGCCAATTATGCGGGGATAAACCGACAAATGGTGGTCGTTGACCATGATCGCCAGACATTATCACTTTTGTATTAGCTAGCAATAACCAATAGAGAAACCTTTGTAGTACATCTAATGACACTGTGCATATCTCATCCCAAATTATGATTTCAGGACTATATTTCTCGCCTATTCGATCAGGAGTCCATTCGTCACCTTTCCATCGAATTAAAAACTGTGATAAGTGCAAGCATTAATTCCTCGCTGTTTCATCTCTCTTGCAAGTCTGTCTGCTGGTGTTAGCACGATCGTATTTGATTTCCCTCGCAATAATTAAATCAAGATGCGATATTATCACTGCTGCTCTTTCGTCGTTCATGGTAGCATCAACACTACCATCAATTCGAAATGCTGACCAATAGTGAGATGCTCCATCACGTTTGAATTCATTAAATGCATCGCGTATTCTACCCAACATGCTTCTATCACTTATTAGACTTTTTGGTGCATCAGTGGAGACTTTATCGATATTGAATTTAGCATTTTTCCAAAGCGTAATTTTCGATAATCTCTCGAACTCATCGATATTATAATTAAAGCAAGTATTTAAATAAAGAATTTATTATATAATGAATCATTGCAAATGGCTTATGATAGGATTAGTAACCGCTTGTAACAAATCACGCAGAAATGAATTATGTGGATATCATTTACAAAGCGTACGTCGTGGAAGTTTTGGACCCTTACCTTGCATACGATGTGGAGTAGGTGTGCTTTTTAAGTCGCAGTTGTGTCTCAATTGTGGTGGTAAGCGATACAGAGAGCTAAAGCGCTATTATGATAATAGAGTTAAACAAGTCATCAAAGATTCCGTCAATGGCTCTGACTGTGTCAGCGTCCTTGATTCTGTCAAGGATAGTATCATAAGAACACCTCAAGACTACATTGAAAGATTTTCAAGTAATAATTAAACGAAATAATTCATTAGACAAATGATATATATTATATAAATGAACCAAGAATTTCAACCACATTCCGTGATTACCAATTATGAAGCATCTCGTCATGGTATTGTCAGACACCGCAGGTTGAAGAAAGCGGTTGGTGTTGTTAATAATCTTGGATATCTTATATTTAATTAGGGAGGGACAAGTCAAATTAATCACAGAATCGCATATGAGTGTTTCCATGGATTGATAAAAGATGGGTTTGTAATCGATCATATTGATTCCAATCCTAAGAACAATTCTTTATCGAATCTACGAGCTATAACACAAAATGAAAACACAAAACGAGGAGGGACTGGAAAACACTCGAAAAGTGCGAAACGTTTAAAATCGTTTAATACAGAAAAAAGGATCAAAGAGTATTTCAATAATTTGAATGAAGATGTAAAGTATTTTGATATCTGCGAATCTTCGGTACGAAAAGTAGCAGAACGAATATATGAATCAGCGATTTCCAAAAAAACCGGACATAGAATTCAATTCGTTTACATCTGATTTATTATATATAACACCAAGTGGAAAAACTCGTGTGGGACTGTTTGTAGTTTTGGAACAACGATAACTCCTTTGTTGTAGTCATGAATATATATGGAAATAAACAAGTATGCTTTTTTGATGTTTGTTCAAGTATTTGTTAGGTGAGAACATGAATCATATAGGTGGTATTCTCTTTTTTTTTTGTTTTGTTCAAGCATTTGGTGTCGTTTAGATACTTTCAATAATCTTAATTAAGTACACGAAAGAATAAAAATCGCACACCACATTATTGGTTTTCATGTATTAATTAGCTTATATAGCATGCTGTCTCCTATAGTATTAGGGATTTAAGCCATTCGAAATTCAAACCGTGAAACCACCATATCTCACACACCGTCACAAGTGTGAATGTCTTTTTGCATTCAACCTGGGTGATTTTGTTGGGGGTATGGTGGTTTCAGTTTGAATGTAGAACAGCCCCATATGTGTATGTGCCGTGTGTCCACCTATAATCCATTGATATGTTGTATAGTCTTGTGGTGTCATATTTTTATATATTATTGCAAATACCATATCATTTCATTGTAAATGCCATAAATGTAAATACTTGTAAATGCCATTTCATTTCGTTATTTGACGAGTTAGATCTCCTCTTGAAGACTATGTTTTGTGGCACCTCTGGGCCCGGTCAGATGTGAATAACACCTGAGAGGTTCCAAATGAGGATGTGTTGTCTTATATTGTAACATCTGGACCCCTCGATGTGAATAACTCATGACGGGTTCCAAATGAGGTTTTTCATATATCCCTCTAGGCGCAATAAGATGTGTGAATAACACCTTAGAGCGAACAGAGTTCATATTATACAAAAAACGGGTCAAAATTGCCCCCCCCCCAATTTGTTTTATTTCGTATTCAATATATAATATATCATATAATGTATTTCGAAAATATGAAGGTCATTATTAACGAGATTTCAAATTTGAAAACTCAAGGAATTCAATTTTCATATCAATTAGATTGTGATCTGATTCTTTATGATTTTCAAGATATTGATGATAGCGCTAGGAATAATAAATATGTGTTACCGAAATCCTATTATTTTATAAAGAGAGTTCAACACGTTATGTATGACTCCCTCGCATATAAGAATGACATCAAAACGTTCGTGCCGTTATTCACTGCTGTCGAAAATGTCAGAAGTGAATTGGGTCAACAATATGAAATCAAAACAATGAAAGAGATTATCCGCCAAAGAAAATTCCCCCTTGATCGCCTCAGCACAGTGAATGAAATTCTCACCATGGATTGACATGTAAAATACCATACCTGTTTGCAAGTATGAGTATAGACAGGTGCGGAACAGAAATTATATAACCCTATTGATAAATAATTCCACAGACAGGTATGCGCTTACTCACCTAGAACGAATTTGTATGAGTTGAAATTCTAGACAGGTAAGATAGTGCTGGGTGATTTATCACTACGCGGAAGTAATGAACACACTGTAGTGAAATTCAAAAGAATTTTGGGTGGGTGAGTTTTCACTTACAATTTAGATCGTATATTATATTTATAATGGTAGGTGAAGCCCTAACAACTAAATTAGCACGCGAACGATTAGCTGCGATTAAGAAATTTATTCCGATTCGTGATTCCGTTCGAAATAAGCACCAAACGAGAAATGAATTTCAAACTGGTTCACAAAGGGAACCGAACAATTATTCAAACCAATAACCACTGTTCCTAAGGATACTGTACCAGTACTTAAACAAATAGCAAAGGAAACTGAACAAAAAAATCAGCGCTGTTCCAAGAGAATAATGAAAAAAATGTAGAGGAATTACGTGCGAGATTTAATGATGAGGGGTTAGCAGCAATTGATAAGACTGATAAAGCGGAAATTCCTGCTCTTGTTGTTGAGACTTATGAAAACATTAATTAAATGTTGAAACTAAAACAACACGCGTATATTAAAAATATGAAACAATGGACTGATGTGTTTTACAAAATCAAAAGCAACACAAGACGAATTGATCAAGGCAATTCATCATACACTAGATATCTCAATGCGGTGGGTATAGTAAATGATCAATATGAAGAATTAAGACCGCAAAATACACAAAAAGATTGCAAAGAAAAAAACAACAGCCTTCAAAGAAAATATCTTTCTCACCTAGACGACAACCGCCACCTGATGATGATGATAAGCAATCATTGTATATACCGTTTGATCAAGATGGATCTAATGATGAACGTTTTAGTCATTTAGAAGATCAAGAAAAGGATACACAAGGTACAACTGGTTATAGTAGTGGGGAGGGTTTTTCTCAAAGTGAAACTCCAAGGGGGGTTTCAGGTAGTGGTCTAGTTCGTTGTCCTAGTAATATTCTCGGGGATATATCACGATTAGAAATTCTCGTAGGAGGGAGACGAGCTGGAAATAACTCACCGGAAATAATTAATGAGGCAGCTGATATCTGTAGACGACTATTTGAGGGTGGATATCATGGATATTGGTGTATATCGAGAATTTATTGATGAGCTACTAGCGGACGGTTAACAGAGTGATTAATTTGTTGACTTTTGTCGCTGATGACTTTGTCATTGGCGATGAATCAGTACATTAGATAAATGTCATTTAAATAAGATGATCATACACTACAACCACAACAAACCAACCATGGTATATGGTACATGGTATGATTGCCAGTTTATAGATCGTACTATGGAGATGGTCTTGGCAATACCATTGCAGGGTTATTTGCAAGAATAGCTCCAAAGATAGCACCAATCGGAAAACAATTAATGATGAAAGCTCTTGATGTTATTCGTGATAAGGGTATTATCGCTGTTGGTGATGTTGCCGGGGAAGCATTTTCCGCGGCTAAGGAAAAACTATTAGCGTTAGTTAGGCGACGAAAGAAACCAATGACACAATCACCATCGCCAGGACCACTACCATCTACGGAAGCTATGTCTGCAAGTATTAGTAACATAATACATAACGCAGTGGATCAAAAAATAGCATCACGGTATGACACTCAGGTATGACACTCAGGGAAATATTACTGCACATATGATAGCGGGAAGTGATTTGAAATCGCGAGCGAGATCGCGAGCAAGATCAAGAAATATATAATATGTTCAAATCGGCTTCTGATACAGCATTCCATATGGACGCCCCAGTACCCAAGAATGATTCTGTACTCGATTATCAGTTTTATTCCTGTAATGCAGTACAACAAAATAGTTGATCAAGAATCGAACTTCAAGTCCAGGATACCAGCAAATACTTTCTATCCGCTGAAGCATTTATCCAAGTAGAAGGAGAACTCGTAACACATATTGCAGCTGATACACCATATGACTTAAATGTCAGAGTTGGCTTTGTCAATAATTCAAAAGCTATTCAATAGAACTAGATATGTTATTGATGGAAGAGAGATTGAATCCACATAACATGATGTTGATGTTGCCACAACAATAGTTGGGTTAGCAAGATATTCTGATGATTATACAAGATCGGCAGGTCCATCTATGATGTTCACTAAGGTTATTACTGATCAAGCTGCATATAATAAGTATATTAAAGTAAGGACTACAGCATCCAATCCACAGCCAACAGCTGATGAATCTGTTGAACATGAAGACAGACCAGCTGGTGCCTTTGATGTTATAAAAGGTGATATTACTCGTTACAACTTAGGGTTTGCAACACGCGTATCAGCGTAGATTATTTCTATGCACGATTCCACTACATCATATACTTGTATTCTGCAGAAATGTTAGAAAGGTTATCTATGGAGCGAAGCATAAAATCGTACTCGTGCGAGGCGGCGACGATAATAATGCAATCTAGCAAGAAACAGGCCCTGCTGGAGCTCTAATCGATGATGGTAAAGTAAATATAACAAAACAATCACTGTGGATGCCAGTAAAGACTCCATCAATCACCGCAGAAAACATATTACTATCATTTGTGCATACAGGCGGCAAATCATTGCTATCATGGCTAACAACAACAACTGATACTATGGATAGTACTGTTAATGGTGTATTTACATGGCACATGGCGTTAAAACAAAGGATATCTACGCCGCGGCATATATTTATTGCGTTACAGGATAAAACGCGATTGGGTTCACAATTACGCAGCCATATGATATTTGATCAATTTGGTGCTAATGAAGTCTCGCTGAGGATAAACGGCCAACAAGAACCATCTGAGGACATTTTTCCTAATTACGATCAAAACCAAATAGCACGCGCGTATCATCGTTTGCTGTCATTTATGGGACGCAATTATAATGTAGATACCGGTCTGCAAATATCACAGTTGGATTTTATAAAACTATATCCCATCTACTACTTTTCGTTGGAACATCTTCACTTAACCAGCTCGTGTAACCGCTCCACCTGCTGATGTTTACAGAGGAGTTACTGTCATTCTCAGTGATAAATCAATGCTTCTCAAAGGTGTTGCTGGACGAATGAGAGTAGTTGATGCACCAGTGGCAAATATGTAATGTAACAATTAGATCAATCTGTTATTAAATAACATGTCATATAGTCATGTTAGTGTTACGTTACCGTCTGGTCAAATTAAAAAATTGCAATCGGAATCAGCTAATAAAATGTGGAACCACAATATCGCTGAAGCACAATCAGATGTGTGGTGGTCAGAATAAACTATCATTGACAATTCGTCAGATAAAACACTTCAATGATGCCATCAAAGATAAACAAGGTGTTCAGGCCACTCTCTCTGCGACCGCAATTAAGAACAAGATAAAACCAGGTGGTATATTCACACTTTTTGCTGCGTTACAAGCAATGATTGTGACCAAGGCCCCAGCGGTAGCAAAAACTTCCGTACTAGGAGCCGTTGGTAAATCGACATGGATGGCACTAAAGAAAGCTATTGGACAGGGGTACAAAAAAGAAACGATCAGGAAAGGGTATAAGACTACCAGGAACTTTCATATTCATGGTACAAAATTTTGATTTACTCGACGCTGCTAAAAAACTAGCGATAAAAAAAACTTTAGAGGTGTCTGTATGAGAGATCAATTAACACGACAACCATACAACGCTGAAACCGGTATCATAAATCTCGGTAACAGCACCGTACCTGGAACTCACTAGACTTCATCCGGGATTGATCCGCGCGTGATTGTTTATTTCAATTCATATGGGTTAGCGCCGCCTAAAGAATTTATGCGTTATATAAACCGCTTAAAACTCATATCTGGTATTCTATGCTACCAACACAGAAAACGAATAACCCACCAATATGCGACATAGAGGTATTAAATGTCCTGAACGCTATTTCATCATCGGGAAAACCACCACATAAAACCGTACACGAATATACGAGTAATTGCTTTTAGAGAGAAATTGTATAAAATAACATGATTGATATTTGGGGGAGATCTTCATCAAGCTTGAGAAAACCCACCACGGAAATATCTGCAACTGGTGATGTAAAAAATAATCGAAGATGAAATATCCGAGATGTTAAACATCGCAAGTGTTGATCCCGATGAAATAGTAGTATTTCCAGATCGTCAGGGTAAATTGAAAACGAGTAATGTTTCGCGTGATGATGTTTTGACGCGACAACTTGACGCACCAGATGATGCTAATGCGGTGTTTTCCGATGATAAACTCAAACCAGTGACCACACCGAAGCTCACATAAATAAAAAATCGCTATTATAGAATTTTCAGCACTACAATCTAGGTATCATGATCAAGTTGAGAAGTTTTCATCTTTTCGTAACAACTCATTGAGAAATTCTTTGGAACCTCATTAGATATAGTAGACATAAAACTCTTACATGAAAAAAAATCCATCGATGTTTTCAAAAAGACTAACGAGGCCATCAAAGATGATTTATCTAGGATGATAGCCATAGTTGAAAAAATAAAAATCCCTCATGAGAAAAATGTAAACTCGGTATATACAATTCAACACGGATCATTTGCGTGGACACCACTCGCTAACACGCTAAGTATCACTACAACCGTCAAAGGTATTTATCGACTAACACTAGTGTAACCGACTCATTTTAATATTTCATCGACGAGTTCATCTGGGGTCAACAATATAATATCAATGATCATTGATAAGGATAAAACTGAACGATTCACGATAACAACCACATATAATAGGTTGGCTAGGACGTCCGTAACATGTTACGTGGCATTCGTAGCGGATTTAAATAAACAACCTAATTGAAATCGATTTAAAAACACTAGTGTATTCAAAATTAAATGTCATCATTGGCAACGTCGCAGCATTAACCCTATGATCAAGTAGAGAATTTCAAACTAAACTCAAAACGCTTATTGAGGAGTACCAAGTAAAAATAAAAAAATACCGACGAAGAATTACCGCAGTTGATGTTACCGTGTATTCAGTGTCATGTGTAATCACCTGGATCGGTATTATACTCTATTCGATGACAATGATTGTTCCGATAGCTGTTCCAATTTGTATATCAGCGGCGACAACAATCGCTGGAAAAATTTCAATCATAAAAAAAAATATCATGTAGCCAGCATAAACTGCAGGATTATACAGTTAAGTTCCATGTTGTATCAACCGCGTACTAGCAATTATTCTCGATGATATCCTCCTCCCTCAATGACACATTAATATACGATAGTGAGTTTTTCGATATGGTCAGTGTTTATGATTCCGCGATGTCAAAATTAGAAAATCAACACGAATATAATGGCAACATCGCAATAACTACTTCAACGAATAGCAGAAAACAAGACCACAGTGAAAACCACCATGATATCAATAACCTCAACCAACCCTGAATCCAGTATGAATTTCCCTACAGCGATTCCATTGAAGGAAATAGCGTTAGCAAAATTACGAGTATACCATAGTTGGACTAACATTAGATCAGTACCATTCGGTGGCCAGCAATCTAATAATTCCCTGGCGTTTGCGAATAAGAATAAACCAGACGGGACTCCAGACTGGAATGTTGTTTCGCTACCATATGGGTCCTACCAAATCGAACAGATCAATAATGAATTACAGCGTAGAATAAAATCCATTACTGGAAAAGAATCGAAAATCGCTATTACAGTTCACGAGCTGACGTTATCATCCGCCATTGAGATAAAGTTCGATAAGAACCGTGCTAGGATAGCCTGAAAACCAACCCCGACAAAAACCGTTAATTTTCCACCCGAACCAAAAAAAATTGATTATGTCACAGCCAATAAATCATATCATGAATTCATCACTGAAATAATCGTTCATTTTTATACGGAGTATTTAACAGATCCTTTTAGTTAATATAATAAGAAATGGCAGTTTGGGGGACCGGAGGGCGGTTGGGTCGAATCGGATCCAGATACTAACTTGACAGTTTTTAATTCTCTTAAAAAAGAACATAATAAGTATTTAGATAACTACGGCAGAGTTGTCCAGAACATATTGTTGATTTATCGTCGAAAACCTCAATTATCAAATACACGGAAATGCTAAATCAAATTGTACACGATATGGAACTGTTTAACATACGACTTATTCAAGGAGTATCAGATGCCGAGGACGATTCTGAGAGAATAGGATTGTCAAGAACACATAATATACGCATAGAAGTTAATTCAGTATTTAAGTTTCCCGAAAATAATATAGACGAAACAAAAAAAATCAACTAATAACCTACTCGATGAGTATTTCCCCAAAATACTCGCCGCATGGAAAAAAAAATAGCACAACCATAAACAACTTTCCTCAAACATAATAATGATCCAGATGGAGGTGGGCGGCATATTCCTCCTCAAAACCTCAATATATCCTCGGTGATTGCAGTAAATTTAGTATGTGATGCTATCAAAGGAAGTTACCAAATAAATCTCGAAAAATCAAATGAAGCCCGACAAGGGTATATTTTATACTCATTTGCACTAACGGCTCCTCCAGGACTTTTAATAATTGAAGACCCAGCTAATTTGGTCTATATGCGATGTCATAATGATTCATGGACGAGAATTAATTTTAAACTCACTGACCAATCCAATAATCTAATTGATTTATGAGGTGAGGTTTTACAAATTAGTATGTTTGTGAAATCGTAAAAAGATTTTTACCCCCATAGCAGCAGGGGGGGGGGGGCGACAACGACTTTGCGTCTCCAAAGGAAACGTTTTTTCGATTTTGGAGGAAGCTTTGGTTTTCCAAATAGACGCTTCTATAAAGTTGTCCGATTAGCCCTCCCTACTACTTGGCTACGTGATGGAAACAATATCACGCTACCCTTGTGCTCAAATCAATTGTTTTCCGTATTTGCGCAGAAGTTAGATTTAATGAGATTTGTTTGGAGCAATATTCTCCGTTTGGGGCTTTTTACCTGACGTTGAGTCATTTTCTCTTGTTATATCCATGTTGATGAATTCAATTGAATTTTTTTCTTCAGATTATGTGGATTTTTTAAAGGTTAGTTCATTTCTCTGCAAATATGTGATATGTTCATTCAATATTCTTGGACACAGAAAGTTTACCAAACTTTTTTTCGGATATCAAACACGGAAAGTGTTAAATCTTCATAGAGCTGTAGATAGACATAGTACAGATTGCATCACACGTCATCGCCTTCTAACAGGACCAACCTGGAATACTAACGGTTTGATTGAACACTATGACTGGTAGCCGAGTGAGCTGGTGACGTAGTGTGTAGCTCCATACATGTAGTCTTTCACCCGTGAACTAATTTTAGGAGTTTACAATGATACAATGTATTATTGCGATTGTAGTGATAATTTGTTTATCTGTCCCATTTGTTTATATGATTTCACTATTTGAATGAATACATTTTACCATATTTGTAAAATAATACATTTTTGTTACTCTTTCTGTAAAACACATCGATACGTTCGTTGTGAAATCACTGTGAAACATTCATCCTTTGTCTTTGTACTGTGTTAGGTCATTCATCTGTACTTACATCATTACGTCCGTGTGTTGAATGTTAATTGTTTTAATATTTTGATAATTTACACCTACATATTAATCATAGCTATGTGCACGTTCATGTCATTCGTCATTAAAAACATTGTATTTTGTCACCATGAAAAGTATTCTGTTGTAAATCCGAAATCCCACCCAGTTATCTTGTTACAATTGTTACAATTGTCGTAAAGAAAAGGCACCTTTTCCAATGTATATGCCCGTAGTGACGGTGCACGACTGATGTCTTTAAATGGCGTACACTAACAACTGCTGGTATAAATTTTCAGATTTTCAAAACCAAGCTGAACGTAGGACAGTCACATTGTCAAATTGGCGATCATTGATGATTCTCGCAGAACCTGTTTTGTTTTCATCTCGAGGACATTCCTAACAACTCAGCAACAGTCTCTAAGATTTGCTAGTATACGTTCCATATATAGAAAACACCCATGGGATAATAGTCTGATATTTGTGGTAAAGATCTTGGAACACAGTTCTACTTGCCATATAGGGACATCACTCATGGAAAACTGTCTATACACATTAATGAAATGTTTCAATATTTTGAAACACATCATTACATGTCATGCATAGGAAATATTCCTTGTTTCTGGGAATGGCTTTTGAAAAATCTGATACAAAGGAATGATCTTACCATTAATATCCACAGCCAAGTCAACATGTGCGTTAAATCCGGTATTGATAACCTCTTTTCGGCTAGTGCCATCGTAGTTGGACTTCTCAATCTTATTAACGCTACTCCAATATATAATACTACAATAAAGGAGAGATGAAGATTTAAACTTTTCAAAACGAATATTAAAGGGAAAGATACAATATCTTGAACCTGATTTAGATAATGGTAAAGAATTTGCTTTTTGGGAGGCGGGAGTGAAATGTTTCGTTCTTTATGTTTGATGTCCTCATAGTAATTGATATACCAACAAATCAATACAAAGTAGATGATATAAGCGGTTAGTTACAACGTATATCGCATGTAAAAAAATGGGTTAGAGTGATGATTTTGATTTAATCCAGTCATAACCGAACTCATGCTTTACACACTTATGATCTGAACTGAAACATAAATAAGCTCGGAAGATATTTAGAATGTCATAAACAGATGAAACGCAATCGATAATAGGAGTTACATCTTATGAAACAACGTATGTAACGGTTCATATGAATGAACATATAAACTGTTGGAAAAACGTCTTCCCGGTCAAAGCAAAAGTATGATCTGTACCCATTTGTAGGATCCGTCACAATGGAGTGTGGTGTATCCAAATCATCACTGATAATTGTTTTGTTTAGATTTTCATCAATGCTAATGACGGCAATAATGTTTTGTCCACTGTCTGTATAAAACAGGAGTCTGGATATTAAGTCCACTGCTATATCGTTTAGAACAGCATCTACAAAAACCAGATAAAAGTCGATTGCACATGTTCAGTACTATGGAAGTTACTATAACAAAATATATAAATAACAAGCGCTTTTTAATGGTAAAGATAGGTATGTGTTGGAGTCTAAACACAGACTCTCTAACATCCAGAATATACTTAAAACATGTGTTTCTTCGTGCAGGACATTAAACAATTCTACTAGAAGATGCTCTGATATTTATTAGAAAACATCTTAAGCGGACGTTTATTTAATAATCAGCTTTTGGATACATATTTGGACTGGCTGGCAATCTTTTGTCTGTTATCCTACAATGTTAAACAGTATGTGTCAGCGAATAAACCTAACACCTATGCTCGTGATTTACACTTTAGAATGGATGACATTAACATTAGTTATTATATTATTGGCTTGCACTCTAGGATGTATGCAGTAACCAGACGATAACTATATACCATTACGTCAACAGATGGTTCAATCTGCTTGACAAACAAAGCAATATATCTGCTTGTGCGTGATTCATCCTTTATAACGATTCAATCAGAACAAAATAAATTAACTTATTCAACTTAATATCAATATTAGAAACTCACAGTTTTTGAAACCTCGCAATATTTTTTGGTTGTTTCCATATATAGATCCATAATTAATTTGCAGTGCAAAATTCAGATCAGTCCAGAACATCAAGGCAGCATCCGGATCGTAGTCGATGTTATTGGGATAAGAGAGATTCTGAATTGGAATGCTGACATAGGTATAATTATCAATGTCCATCCTATAAATAGATTTCTTGGATCCGTCTATGACCAGAATAAAGTTTTCTGGTAAGTTATCTGTGAAAAGAAGACAATAAGCCAAACTATGGATAATAGTATCCGTTATTGTAACGCGTTTGTATTATTATACTCTCTTTGAACCCTGATTTGGGTTGTAATTTATAATTTGGGGTATGCCTACTTTACACTTTAATTCCATTATTATTCAAGAATAAATGTTGTTTTTTTCATGCATTTTCTAGACCATCCAAAACCTAAGAACAACTGTAACCTTCATGGCCTTAGGGTTTCAACAATCTCGCTGGACTAAGTGAGATGACTCTCTCTTCGTTGTCTTATGTTTTCTGTGCTTGTCAAATACAAAGGTCATATACCTTTGTTCTGCAATGCCTGTGACAGGGTTTTCCATAAATATCGTTGACACTACGTTTAGAAAAAAATCAAAAATATTGCTCATAAAAAATGTCAAAGGGAAAATTATCTTGTAATTTTAAATGAATAGAATGTATGTTTGTTTTCGACAATGCCTAAATTGGAACGCTTTCAGCATGAACTAATTTGCCTACTGCATCTACTGTTTATCAAAGACTAGTTTTACACTAACTTGTTTTCAACGGAGAGTGAAACTCTTAAATAGTCCAAATTCTAAACTGTTTTTGGCATGCGTTCAATATATATGTAAGATATGCAATTATAAAAATAATATTTGACATTATAGATGCATAATATACAAATCATACACACAATTTGATTGTGTAACTGCAGCACAATTCAGCAAGAAAGAAATATTTATTTAACAAATATCTGAACCATTTTATTAATATCCTCAAAGACAAACAAACATTTTTGATCCAAATAAAAGTAAAGGACTGATGTCTATGCACGAAATACATGTGGTAAAATGTGTGCACAAGTGTCCGCTTCTTTGTACTTAATTTATAGTATTAAACAATTTAGAACAAGTGCCCCGTAACATAATTATCCTTGATTGTGATACACTACATGTGAATGTGTGAATTGCCGTTACTTTATTTATTCTTACTGCTTGTTTTAATGTTGCAGTTATATCTCTATGAAACGCATACACACTTTATCACTTTCACCTACAACTTAATGTGGCATGATGAAATTGACTGCATTAAAAACTGGATCGTACTATAAACAAGTTTATTGATAGATTCATTGAAACAACCGTGTCAGGCTGATGAATATGTGAACATTATAATTTTTTTGTAAAAGAGATGGAACATCTTTTTGGTTTGAGGTAACGTTCAGAAGGTTTTGAATATGTCTAAAAAAAATTCAATACAACCTAGTACATGTTGGTATTGTGCGGAAAATCCACTCTAAATTGTGATTGTCCTCAGGATGTACCGCAATTGACGTACAAATTCCAGAAACCAATACGACTTAATTTTCTAAGAAGTCAACTGAAGGTGAATTAACCAATCATCAAAGACAAACCAATTTTACTGATGTTGCTAAAGATCTTGTCGTATGATCAGCTTGGACTTAATTGTCTTGCGTGAACAATGTTTTTGAAAATCGGTTTTTAAGGATCCTTCTGACTTGCAAAGGATATCCAGCATCATTATGAAGTTGTGATTGAAGACATTAATGGATACCTTGTGTTTTGGAAAATATACAAAGGTTACTTGCATTACTTTATCATCTTATTTTGATGGACAGGAATCCTTTTTGGACGTCACCCACCTGTCTATACAACTGTAAGGTATGATCGGATAAACGTTAAACGAACATTGTATGCCTCCGTTACAAGTGACTAAGCAATCCCTACATCGTTTAAGACCAAATAACGTGTACAGTAGACGAACACTTCATCAAAGATATAAATTGTATTCGAACGTTATCTATCTATTTTTTTTATCAAAGACTTACGTTAGTTGACTATACAGTATTAATGTCATAAACATGCTTTGACGTACAACAATATCATCAATCCAGGAAACACAGAATGAGCCACAACAACATGGTTTGTGCTGCGGAGAACGTATCTCCAACACTTAAATTCTATTTTGTATACCATTTAGAAGGAATGATTTATTGGACATACAAAGGTAGAACAAGGGGATAAGATGGAGATTATATTGTTCTGTTGTTTTTTTTGTTAATGTCTTTGCAACTCATCGTTGTACGACATGAACGGTATTAATAAGTGCACCTGTTTTTTCGTTGGAATACTTAGCAAACCATACCCACAACCAATGCCAAAAATAATCTGTATGCCAAAAAGCATATGTAAGGGATATTATCTCAATAATGGATACTTCGGCGATAAGATATTCTTTTTCAACAACTGCTTTCGCACCGAATTTGAAGACGCCCACAGAGTATACTAATTAAGTTGCATCTACCCTATCCTCATGTGCTGTTGGATATTTGCGAAAATGGAACTCTGTCCATCTAATCGTTTGTTTCTTTGCTATTCGGACAGTTACATGTTGAACCTCAATTTTCGCCAAGTGTTTTTCCGTCTATTTGGAAATACAGACTCACTGAAAGACACCAACAAAAAGTGATTCTTCAAGCTTTTTCAATATACCAGTGACATGAAAAATGATTCAATTTGACCTGTGCGTACTGAGATGTCCAGAGCAAAAGCCGTTCCACTGTTGTTAGCCATTCTTTCGAAAAAGTATTATGGGACCTGTGCTAAGAACCAAAGCGGAAACACCTATTATGTCCCGGAGCTTGTATGCATCGTATTTATTTTTTTGCCAGTATATCGTATTTGGACACTTTGTATATTCATATATTGCCTTTGTGATGCTGCTGAAGAAGCTGTTCTCAATTCAGTTTGTCCAGCACCACTGTAGGGCAGACTGAAACTTTCTATTTGAGACATTCCATAGACTCAGTGTCAATTATTAAGTGTTACAAGTAATAGCTGTAAAATATCATAATTTGCTTCACCATCTTTAGCTATCCATAGTATATCGTTTCTGTTGCAATCTGTTCCTGTGGACATGGGCTGATCGTTTCGAAGGTTAGTTCATCAGCGCAGTATGGAGGTTTTGGAACACCGCCACGTTTTTCAAACCTAATGTTATGGAGCCTGACCTGCCAAACTATCTCATTGGTTTCATCCTAATCCAGTATATGATTGGTTCAGCTTTTTCACATGACTACGGCACACCGTCCAGTTTTGTGTTCATACAGTAAGGTAGGCAATACAATGGCAGTGTAAGCTTTGAGTGTTGTTTGTAAACTGTTCCATGTGCTCTCTCACACGTCTGTACGATGTATCGCACTTGTTATGGCAAAGGCTGCATTTGCTTTAGCAATTCTGGTCTTTGTTTCATCTTTGATATGGACTGCGCATGAAAGTGTGCTAGGTGTACTTGTCCACTGCCTTTGTGTTTTGGCCATTTCCTGGTTGTATGGATTTATGCATAATTCGTTTTATTGATGCTGTCCAAACTTGATACAAAATGATCGATACGTGTAACACCTAGGTTTGAAATGCATGGAACAGTCGCTTGCATTTATAACACAATAACACTCACTACCTATAATTGGTATTTCATTTATAGTCGTCTCAAGATAAAGGCACTCATATCTAGTATACATCGGATGTCGAGCATAGTGTCATAGTCACGGAAGGCACCAATAAGCATGGCAGATATAATTGCCCTGAAATGCACTGGTGTCAACACGCAGCATTGCTTGATTTAATTGGTGATTTTGGAATTGTTAAGATGACGCCCATTCTTCGATAAGAACGAGCGTGGTAATGGGAAATCGCAAAACTCTAAAAGAAAATCTTTCTTGGAACCAACTTTTGCCATGATTGTCCAAGGGCCTCCGCTGCTGAAAGTGTCAACGGCGGCTTTAGTCAGATAAAATAATGTCGTGTACTGGGTGAAGTTATTTCCCTGGTATTTCTCTTCGAGGCACAGAGCTACAAATTCCGGAAGCACAATGACTCTTTGGCCGTACCAATAAATCAATGTTATGAACTCGACTATACAGCAGAATTATGGCAATGAGCAGCAGCACAGACGGACCCTACAAACGTTTATGCATCCCTTATTTTAACAAAATAACTGGTTTTGTTATTATTATTATTTTTCTTATATCGATTACGTCAATGTGTTCTCGTGTGTATAAAAATGCAGGTGGTTAAATCGCAGCTTAATCACCGCGGTGATCAAATACAAATCGTGCACGATTAGGGTGCGATGTAAATAAATCATCGCGTTAACAATAATGATAGGAGAATCATAAACAACTCGATTAACTAGAGAACGATTAGCCACAAATAAAAATTTTCGCCAGGTAAAAGATTCGTTTAGAAATAAATTACAATCTCGTCAAGAAGCTTGGGTTGATTTTGCTGCCGATACCGAACAATTATTTAATAATAACAATAACAGTTATTTTGTTAAAATAATGGCTGCATACAAGTTTGTAGGGTCCGCCTGTGCTGCTGCTCAATGAGTTTGGCAACTATTGACATATACATTTGCGGAGGAAGGTTCGATAGTTTTCCCCTGGCACAGCATATGTTTGTGGTGTTTCTGGCAATTAAATAATATGATCAGCAAGTAATATTTTAATTGCCATTTACTGATGCCGATACATTGGCAACATGTTTCATGAAACCTATTGATTGAGGATGTTGTTTATGACCTTTTGGCCGTACCAATTGATCAATGTGAACATAACGATACAACATAATTTTGACAATGCATTTGCCTATTATTGTCTACTATTGACATATACTTTATTGACAAGGTTTGGACAGTTTTCCCCTGGTACAGCATCTGTTCCTAGTGCTTTCGCATTTGACAGCCAGCCAATTGGTTTTATAGTGAAATTGGAGGATCAGCAAGTAAAACGTTTATTGCCATTTCGCGATGTCGATACATTGGCAACACGTTTAATGACACCTATTGATTGAGAATGTTGTTTGTGTGTTTTTCGTTGTATGAGCACTATTTTCTTTGTCAGTGAACAACGTAGATCCATGCGTTATTGGAAATGTTATTGATGATTGTGTCCCGTACATTATCTTCAAGGCATCTTTTAATTACTTTATGTCTGAGTACAACTGTTCTCTCGTTTATATTTTTGTTCGGTTAGATGTCTTGCAACTCGTTGAGATTGCCTTTAATAGCCCGTTGATCGTGTTAAAAATTGCCTTCTTAGATCATAAAGAGCTGTCTTGTAAACCTATATGTGTCCGACTTGTTTTGGTGTAGAAGGCTGCTATTCATAATATTTACGGGTTGTTTCATCGCCATTCACGACAGTTTTTTATCGATTTTAAACATATGGATTTATTGTGTGTCGACAAATTGCCATTTCAGATTGTCTCATTTAAACTTGGCGACATTTTTCTTTACAACCTTATAGTTATCTGTTAGGCTGAGAGGAGATGGATACTAAGCTTATAGATTATAAGATTATGTTAAATCAGAAAGAAGATGAGTTTACTCGCACCGATCGACATTTGCCACACATTAGGACTTTCTCGAGATATCCATGCGCAATGTACCACTCTACTTCAACATTTACATCTACTAACGTCTACAAATTATTACAATAACAGATGGTGCCTGACGTAAGCAAATGATTATCAGATAGCTGCATCTCATAGACCCAATCATCAACTTAAAACATGAATTTAAGTGTTCACGCCAATGTGGTCCAAGTCGATATTGTTCAAACATTGTTTTTTTCTGATATGTGAATATGTACCTGAAAAACACACTTGTGAGCAGTAAAGATTTTTGCTGTAACAAGCTCAACAAGAGAATATATTAACGGCATGTGAAGAAGTCAAAACACACATGGCCATGTTTATTGTAGTGTGTAAACCTAAGAGCTTATGCACTTGTGATGGCACATTATCAATTAGCTTTGGTGACACAGAATTCAGTGTAAACTTTAACCACCGCGAATAGAAAATCAAAAACATTCGAAGATATATTGAATGGAATGGATGTACTTTTGAGACTAATGGCCTACTCTAGCGTCTACAAAGGTAGATGAGCAGCAGCAGGGGCGAATCGGACAACTTTATAGAAGCGTCCATTTGGCAAACAAAGGCTTCTTCCAAAATCGTAAAAAGTGTCTATTTGGCAAACCAAGGCTTCCTCGAAATCGTAAAAAAAGATGCCACAATTGTTGTCGCGCCCCCTACTGCTGCTATGGGATTAACAATCCTTTACGATTTCACAAACAGACTAGTTTGTAGGCAGCAGGGGCGAATTGGACAACTTTATAGAGGCGTCTATTTGGGAAACCAATGACTCGTCCAAAATCGTAAAAAAGCGTTTATTTGGCAAACAAAGGCTTCCTCTAAAATCGTAAAGTCGTTGTCACGCCCCTCTTGATGCTATGGGTTAAAAATCCTTTTAGGATTTCAACCGAATATTTGATCAAGTCCGATACGATACCTTGATCTAGGATCATGCAAATTTATTGTTACAGATCCATGTGGGATTGACTGAGCGTGACTAAAGAAATCTCTAAATAGATTATGATCCATACCACCGCCGCACCAAGTTTGATAAATATTTCGTAGCGGATGAGTATCAACTCCGTTAAACACATACAATAAATTGCAGTTATCTCTGATCACCTTCGGAATTTGTGTGTAACGTTGAGTAACATATATCACATCAGTGTTTTTATGTCTGCCTCGGGAAAATATCCTAGCAGGATTATTTTGATTGTCTAACGTGACATCATCATATACAACTAAATTGTTCATACTTCCATCGATAACATCAATACTCGGTGCTTCCTCGATATCGGTTATAAACTCAATAATATTCTCATCGATTTCCAATTTTGCTTTCTCGTTAAAATCCTTTAACACCTCGTAACATCGCTCATCGTCTACACTAGAGGCTACTAAATACATCTTATCCCATTTCATCCATCTCGTTATTAAATTAAAAAACAACTGTGTCTTGCCACTTCCAGATGGTCCGATAATCATGCGAATAGAATTCGGTAGCGCTGCATGATGCTTAACTGGTTCACGTGCTTTTGTGGCCGAAAAATCAATTACATTCATGTTATTATAAATAAATTATGGATCTATATTGTGTGAAATGTAAGACGCGTAGTAGCACAAAGGACTTGACAACAATTACAACTAAAATAACTGATCAACACATGCTGGTAAGTGAATGTGGTAACAACAATTTAGATTTGTTTTTATGAAATCT
Source organism: Unio pictorum (assembly GCA_030141615.1). NCBI lineage: Eukaryota > Metazoa > Mollusca > Bivalvia > Unionida > Unionidae > Unio > Unio pictorum. The sequence goes on from JARLTB010000050.1 coordinate 521,257, forward strand.
GAAGATGATTTAAAACAAAAAGAGAAGGATAATTGCAGCCAAGTTATTAAAACTCTCAGCAACACCATGGGCAAAATGTCCGGAAGAAAAACATCTTCCAGGGTATAGTTATTGTGGATCCGGGACCAGACTCGATATCAGACTCGATGATCAAAACCATCCCGGACCCGTTGAAAACCCAATAAACGCTATTGATAAGGCGTGTTATGCTCATGATGTTGCTTTTAAAAGCAGTAATCTGCAACATAGACATATCGCAGATGTGAAATTAATTCATGCGTTGAATTATATCACTGATAAATCCTTCAACTTAAAATTGGCTTCGTTGTTGATAAAATCGGCGATGAAGGGTAAATTGCTATTATGTGCTGGTAAATAAGAACACCATGGAATCTATTTATTATTCTCCAAAAGGATACTGGAGGGGTAAAGCAGCAATCAGTAAACTCGCTAGCGCCGCATAGGTGAAAAATACCACCGCGGTGGAATGGTTATCTAAACAGGCGATGTGGCAGATTTATCTACTACCTCCTAAACAAATTAACTAGTCGCATTTCGATGTCAGCTCACCTAATGAGTTTCTTCAAGCGGATATATTATTTCTGCCGCATGATGGTGTTTACAAATACGCGCTAACCGTAGTTGATGTTGCAAATATATACAAACAAGCAGAGCCGCTAAAAACAAAATCATCAACTGAAGATGCTTCTGAGTTTGAAAGGATTTATCGAAGGGGTCTTCTGCACTGTCCAAATCTATTACAAGTTGATCCTGGCAAGGAATTTCAGGGTGCAGTGTTATCAACAATGAAGCATCATAATGTCACCATCAGACGAGGACATACTGCACTACATCGCGATCAGACAATTGTTGAACGATTTAATCGAAGGCTTGCTGAGCGGCTATTTGGATATAAATACGCGAAGGAATTTATTCATGATAAACGATCTCGTCAATGGGTTAAGATATTACCAGGCGTAATTACAGCGCTGAATAATGAGATTACTCTAACAATCAATATGAAACCGAACAACGCTATGAAAAAGAAATATATACCTGTAAAACCGCAAAATGATTTTTCAAAACAACCAATACTCGGCAATGTTACTGTTAGATATTTATATGAACCGGGAGAGCTCAAAGGTGGCAAAAAAGAGGGCTACAGATCATAATTGGAGTGTCACCACACATACAATATCTAGTATAACACGATCCACGGGTAGACCAGCAATCTATAGATTGGATTCAACTGCTCCTCAGCGAGGACTTACTCGTGAAAAACTAGAAGTGATACCCGATGATACACAATTACCTCCGCGTGGTCTTAACTAGCACCTTTGCGTCTGTTGCACGCGAGACAATTCAGCATCACATTATCTCTGGTATGACCTACGATGCTATTTTGTCTGTCCACGGTAAATTGTCGAGAGTCCTTATCCAACCAACACCAATTCATTATACAATTGCAACTCGCGCAGTGATTAGTCTGTTGGTGTTTCAGTGTGATTATTAATTCAACATCAATGTTAAATTCTCTATTATTTTTGTTTATCCTGCTGTTTATAACCAGATAGTTTTTTTTCTGATGATATCATAGCTGACAATATCACTTATTGTAGTGTCATTATAATCTAAAACAACTCTTCGAAGTTGATTCATTCTTCGTACTCTGAACACCGCAGGATAAGCTAAATTCGACCACTCGATGTGAGTATCTATGATCCAACTGATTGCATTTGATATAGTCAATCCCTGTGAAGAATGTATCGTTGCTGCGTAACCTAGCGTCCATGGGGATTTATCAGTACGTAATGCATATTCGACGACATTGATATCAACCAGCACAATATCATTTAACAATAAGTTCTGCTTCTCTGTCAAGCCTGGAAAATAAACTTCGATATTTTGTTTTCGTGTATCCTTGGGTCTATAAGATAGCGGCACTGGAAGTGTTGCAAATTTTTCTTTATGAAATTCAAATAACTTCATCTAAAGTGTGTCTCTGACTATCTTTCTACTTGCCACTATTATATCGTTTGGTCTCCACACTTCACAGAAATCATTTAATGGGATTTCCGAAATTATTTCACGCGCTATTTCACATTGGATTCTATCCGGTTGTAATCTAATTATTTTCTTAAACTCGCGTAATTGTTCATCAATTGCTCTATGATCGGTATTAATTTCTTCATAATAGTCTACAAAATTCTTTAGCCAATCATGGGGAGACAAACCGACAAATGGTAGTGGTTGACCATGATCGCCACACATGATGACTTTTGTATTCGCTAGCAATAGCCAATCAAGAAATCTTTGTAATACTTCTAACGACACAATGCAGATCTCATCCCAAATGATGACTTCAGGAATAAATTTCTCGCCCATTCGATCAGGAGTCAATTCGTCACCTTTCCATCGAAAGAAACTGTGATAAGTGCAAGCATTCAATCCTCGTTGTTTCATCTCCCTTGCAAGTCTGTGGGTTGGTGTTAGAACAATCGAGTTTGATGCGTTTCCACGAAATAATTCAATCGCACGATTCGTTTTTCGTGACCCACCACAGCCGTTTTAGTAAACGGTTTTATATCTGCATATTTGATCGGAACACGACGGTGCAATAGATAGTTCTGATATCTGATTATTTTTCAAATATCTCTCTTCAATCGTAACATCTGCTGATTTGGAATAATCACACGGTATTTCCTTTTTAATTCTCCATGATCCCCAACTCTCGTCTGAATTAGTGAATTCAGCTACTGCTTCTTTATATTTTATGTTTATATAAAATGAATCAGTGGCAACTCTAACTGCTGCTGATTCAGGAAATATATTTATCATCGAAAGTAAATTAAGCAAGCATAGACGACCTTAAATGTGTATGCTGAAGACTGTATCCATCTGTGTAAGTAACAGTTGTACCTAATTTGGTTCCATCGGACAAGAAAGCGTCTTTACGATCGACTTATATACCCCTAGATGTTACAGCTGCAATTATAAAGTGTCGGGTATATTTTCAGCTATTTGTACGAGGGTGTTAAACGTCCGGGGTGTCCGGAGCTGTCAAACGTCGGGAGCTGTGATTAAATGCACTGGTGTGTCCAGAGCTGTTTAATGTGCCGGAGTGTCTCATGTCTAGCGTCCGGAGTGTCTAATGTCAAGGGTGACAAGGGTGATCCAGCTGTGGAGCTGTCTAAATGACCAGAGTGTCTGGAGGGTTTAATGTTTCGTAGAATTCCGAGGGTCCGGAGTCTGTAGAAATTGTGAAGTTCTATTGTACAAGCTGTGGAGCTGTATACTAATAGTCGGTTATATCTATTTATTTGTAATTTGTTAGTCGTGGGCTAATATGGGTTTGCGGAACCCAATATATCTTTTGGGACTGGAAAGATAAGTTGTTATCTGTCCCTTTATTATTTTCAAATATAGTTTCGCTACTTGAGCGTATACATTTTTACTATATGAGTAATCCTGCAGTGTTTACTACGTGAGTAAACTGTATTCATCTTTTTTGTATATTTTTTTCGCTGGGGTTTTGTATTAGTTTTTGTATCATTGTATCAGTTTTGTATCATTGTATCATTGATTTGTATCATTGTATAATTTGTTGCATTTACGAGTCTGTGCGTAATTATGTATAATTAAATCCAATATTTGGATTACACTACGCACGCATTTTATTGTTTTGCTTATATATACATCGCCATATTAAACCATAATTTTTATATCTGTATCATCAAAGTGTGTTGTGTTGTTAAATCCAAAATATCCGTCCCGGTTATCTTGTTACAATGGTTTTGTTATTGATCACATAAATAGTATTAAGACTGATAAGTCTTTGAATAATTTACGAGCTATTACGCCGATGAGAATAATGCATTTATGAAAACTGGAAAACACGTGAAATTTGCAAAATGAATAAAATCATTTAATATAGCAACTAATGTAGAAATGGTATTTCAATCAACGGCTGAAGCCGGTAGATATTTTAATATTTGTAGAGCCTAGGTACGAGATGTTGCAGAGAATATAACTAGATCGGCTTTTTCGAAGAGTTTTAAAAACAAACTTCAATTCAGTTACGTATGAATTATGGGTCAAATTTGACCCCCAATTTTTTTGTTTTTGTATTAGAAATATGTGTTATTATATATGAATTCTGAAAATATCAATGAGATCATAACTGAGATTTCAAATTTGAAAAATCAAGGAATTCAATTATCAGATAAATTAAACTGATCAAATTCTTTCTGATTATCAATATATTGAATACAGCGCTAGGAATAATAAATATGACTTACCAAAACGATACGCCTTTATAAAAAAAATACAGAATGATATTCGCGACTCCCTTGTATTATGTAACGACGTCAGTAAGTTTGTTCTGTTATTCACTGTTGTCGAAAAAATTCAAAAAAGAATTGGGGCAGCAATATGAAATCAAACGCACAATTAATTTGAGGGTTAAAACAATAAGGGATATTATCCGCCTAACCGAAATTCCCCTTTAGTTACCTCAACAGAATAAGGTCTGCTTCTTAATGTAAATAACGGTGGTTGAGAGTAAGGGTCTACGGATTTTAATTTGTTTTATTAAATATTGAAATTATATATTTCTTATTGTTTTTTAGTGATTTGATTCATTTTTGGTCATTTTTAGTCATTTTTTTATTTTTAGTTTTTTGAGTCATTTTTGGTCATTTTTCTCCTGTTGTTGATCCCAAAAAATCGAGTAATATAGTCGAATTTGCATGGGATTTCTCGTGATAATGGTATCATGGCGCTATTTGAGAGTGCTAGATATATGATTGATGGAAGAGAAATTGAATCTATAGAGCGTGATGTTGATGTTGTCACAAAAATAGTGGGGTTAGCAAGATATTCTGATGATTATACAAGATCGGCAGGTCCATCTATGATGTTCGCTTAGGATCTCAATGATAACGCTGAACACGTCCAGTATTCTAGAGTAAAGGCAGCAAATGCTGCTGCAGTTAATACAGCACCAGAAGGATATGTAAGACCAGCTGCTGATTTTGATGCCATACATAATATTACTAATTACAACCTAGGGTTTGCAACACGCGTAGCAACGTTAGAGGGACAGCGTCGACAATTTTCATGCGCGATTCCACTGCATCATATTTTCGGATTCTGTAGAAATGTTAGAAAAGTTATCTATGGAGCGAAGCATACATTAGCACTCGTGCGAAAGGGTAATGATGATAATGATGTAATCTGGCGTGGCGCTGGTGTTCCCGAGGGTAAAGTAAATATAACAAAGCTATCATTGTGAATGCCAGTAATGACTCCATCAATCACAACAGAAGAGCGATTACTATAATTTATGGATCATGGAGGAAAATCATTGATAAGTTGGCTAACAACAACAACGGATTTTAAACAGGATAATATTGATGGTACATTTACATGGCACCTGGCAGCAAAACAAGGTGTTTCAGCACCACATCATAGAGTTATTGCGTTACATAATTACACGTGAGTTGGTGATCAAAAACGAAGTCATATGATATTTGATCAGATAGGTGTTAATGAAGTATCATTGAGAATAAACGGACAGCAGGAACCATTCGAGGATATACAACTTGATTACACCACTAACCATATTGCACGCGTGTATCATCGTCTATTGTCATATATCGGACGCGATAAAAAATGTCGATACTGGTCTGCAAATGTCACAATTGGATTATAAAAGTCAATATCCGATGTATTACTTTTCAATGGAACGTCTCGACGTAACAAGACAAACCGTCGTTGATATACATTTTTAGAGCTCGTGTAGCCTGTCCTGGTCGTATTGCTAATTTTAGAGCGGTTGTAGCAATTAGATCAATCTGTTATTCATATAATGTCATATAGTCATATTTGTGTTACATATTGACTCCCGGTCAGAAAAAAAATTGCAATCAGAATCAGCTAAAAAAATGTGGAACCACTATAATGCTGAAACACAATCAGATGTCTGGTGGTCAGAATAAATTGTCGCTGACAACTCGTCAGATAAAACACTTTAATGATGCTTTCAAAGATAAAAAAGGTGTTCTGATCACTCTCTCTGCAGCTGGGATCAAAATCATGATAAAATCAGGTGGTATATTTCCGCTTTTAGCTGATTTACCAGCGCTAATTGCAGCAGCAGCCCCAGCGGTAGCTGAAGCGGCAGTGTTAGGAGCCGTTGGTACCGAGGCAGGGATGGCACTAAGAAAAAACAACTGGACAAGGATACAAAAAGGGGGAAGGATCTAAGACTACTAAGAACCCCGTATTCATGGTACAAAGGAAGCGGCCTGAGAATATCGAAAACGGTTTACTAACTCTGTTGTCAAATTTTGATTTACTCGATGCCGCTAAAAAACTAGCGATAAAAAGCTTCAGAGGTGTCTTTATGAAAGATCAGTTGCCGGCACAACCAAAAAAACATTGAAATCGGTATTATTAATCTCGATAACAGCATCGGACATGGAACTCACTGGGTTGCATACGCGATTGATCCACGTGTAATTGTTTATTTTGATTATTATGGATTAGCGGCACCTAAAGAATGTATGCGTTATATAAACCACTTAAACACTTTTAATAAAATGAACACATGGTATTCTACGCTACCAACACAGCAAATGAATGACCAACCAATATGAGGCAACGAAGTATTAAATTACCTTAACGCTATTTCATCATCGAGAAAACCACCTCATCGGGTCGTAAATGAATATGCGAGTAATCGCTTTTTAAAGATAAAGTAATATAAAATAACATGGCCGATATTTGGGGACGATCTATCTCAATATTGAAAAACCCACGAGCGAATATATGCAACCGGTGATATAAAAATAATTATCGAAGTTGAAATAGCTGAGATGTTGAACTTAGCAAGTGTTGATCCCAATGAAATAGTTGTATTTTCAAGATCGTCAGGGTAAATTGAAAACGAGTAATATTTCCCTTGATGATATTTTAGTCAAACAACGCAACGCAGTAGAAACTACTATCGCGTTGTTTTCCTATCAGGGAAAACTCAAACCGGGTGTACTTGTTTCAACTATTGTGGATAGAATAAAAAATATTGACAAAACCATATCAGATTCCTTGCAAATCCAACGGTGACCACACCGAAGCTAACAGAGATAAAAACAGATATGTTAGAACAAGCAGCACTTCAAGCCAAATATGCAGATCACGTTGAAAAATTTACATCATTTCGTAAAAATATAATTGATAATTTTTTTGCAACCACTCTGGATAAAATTGATATAAAACTCCCTGATTTTAAAAAATCAATCGAAGATATGAACAACTTCATCGAAGCAAACAAAGATGATTTACCTAGGATAATAGCAATCATTAAAAACACAAAGGTTCCTCACAAACAAAAAAAATATCATAAACAACGTGTACGCGATCCAACACGGATCATTTGCGTGGACACCTACAAACAACAAATTAGATATCATCGTGGCCGTCAAAGGTATTTATCGATTAACACTAGTATCACCGACTCAATTTAATATTTCATCAACGAGTTCATCTGGGGTCAACAATATAATATCAACGAGCATCGACCCCCTAGCCAGATATCCTGCAATTGAACGATTCACAATAACATCCACTGAAAATAATTTCGCTATGGTTTCAGTAACATGGTATGTGGAATTCGTAGTGGATTTAAGCCAATAACTAAATTGAATTCACTAGCAAATTTAACGCCAACAATTTGAAATCTATTACAATAAATAAAATGTCATCATTGGCAACGTCACAACAGTATCGATATGATCAGGTCAGAGAATTTCAAACTAAACTCAAAACACTCACTGAGGAGTATCAAGTAAAAATAAATAAAATATTGACGAAGAATAACCGCAGTTGATGTTACCGTGTACTCGGTGAGTGGTGTAATCACCGGAGCTGGTATAATACTCGCCTCGGTGACAATGATTGTTCCGATAGCTTGTTCCAATTTGTATATCAGCGGTGACAACAATCGCGGGAATTATTTCGATTATAACAAAACAAATATCATCATGCAGTCAACGCATACATTACATAATTAAATTTCATGTTGTGTCAACCGCATACTCCCAATTATCCTCTATGATATCGTTGTCATTCGATGATACATTAATATCCGATGATGAGTTTTCAGCGATGGTACGTGTTAATGATTCTGCGATGTCAAAATTAGAAAAACAACACGAGTATAATGACAATTGCAACACCGCAAGAACTACTTCAACGAATAGCGGAGAACACAAACCCAGTGAAAACCAGCATGATCTCAATAACCTTAACGAATCCTGAATTCAGTGTGAATTTCACTACTCCGATTTCCGTTAAGGAGATAACGTTAGCAAAATTACGAGTGTATCACAGTTGGCCTAATATTAGGTCGGTAGCATTTGGTGGTCAACAACTGAATATCTCCTTGGTGTTTGCGAATAAGAATAAACTCGATGGTACTCCAGACTGGAACGTTGTTTTGCTACCATCTACCTACCAAATCGAACAAATTAATAACGAATTTCAACGCAGAATAAAATCCATTACTTGAACAGAATCGAAAATAGCTATAACGGTTCATGAGCCGACATTATCATCCGCGATTGAGATAAACTCACCCAGTTATGTCGTAGATATCTCTCAGTGTTCTATAAGAACAATACTGGGTTGGCCTGAAAAAAATACCTCCACCTGAACAACAAAAATCTGATTATGTTACGAAAAAACAATCATATCATGAAATCAATCCATCATATCGAAATTATTTACCTCATATAAAAAAGCAGAATTAACTGATAGATTTACATTTATCGATAAAAATACCATGCAATGGTATTTTCTTTTTGAGAAAACTCCTGATTCATCCATTGTAATTACATCGCTTGATAACTCATCCATTGTAATTACATTTACATTAACTAACATCATTGATTATTTGAAAGAGATTAATCCATTACATAAAACACAACTAGAGAGACTACGACAGAGTTTCCAGGAGCATCTCTCTGATATCACGAGTTGACGCATCGAGATTATAAAATATGTTGAGATATTAAATCAGCTTGTATCTGACATGGAATATATCAAGAAACTAATAATTCAAGTAATAATTAATGATAAGAACAAAAATAAACAAAAATTCATAATTGGTTACATTATAACAGAGGCCGATTTACTCGATTTCATGTTTCCTGGGTATAACGCAAATGAACTAAAAAACTATGTTAATGATCTTATTCAAGAAAACTTTTATCTGATACTCGCCAAATGGAAAGAACAAACAACAATTCTCAAACATAATAATGACCCAGACGGCGGTGGTAGACATATCGCTCCTCAAAATGTGAATATATCCTCGGTGATAGCATTGAATTTAGTATGTGATGTTATCGAAGGGAGTTATCAGATAAATATTGAGCGATCGAGTCAAGCTCAGCAGGTATATATTCTATATTCATTTGCACCAACAGCTCCTCCGCGGTTTTTAATAATTGAGGATCCAACTAATCTAGTCTATATGCGATGTCATAATGATTCATTAACGAGAAATAATTTCAAACACACTGACCAATCCAATAATCTGATTGATTTACGATGCGAAGTTTTACAAATTAGTCTGTTTGTGAAATCGTAGCAACTTTTATCGTAAAACAAATTGTTGACCCCATAGCAGCAGCCTTTGTTTGCCAAATAAAAGCTTTTTTACGATTTTGGATGAGGCCATGGTTTCCCAAATGGACGCCTCTATAAAGTTGTCCGATTCGCCCCTGCTGCCTACAAATTAGTCTGTTTGTGAAATCTTAAAGGATTGTTAACCCCATAGCAGCAGCAGTGGGCGCGACAACAATTGTGGCGTCTTTTTTACGATTTCGAGGAAGCCTTGGTTTGCCAAATAGACACTTTTTTACGATTTTGGAAGAAGCCATTGTTTGCTAAATGGACGCTTCTATAACGTTGTCCGATTCGCCCCTGCTTCTGCTAGTAGAGATGTCAGAATTAACGTGTGACTCGTTAATGTCGTATCTGCAGTAAACTAACGGTATCAAGTAATCAACATTAGGAATGGTAGATTAAATCAAATGGTTCCATAAATCAAATAACGTTACAAGTCTACTGTCAGTAAACATGCCCATTTTATATTTGCTCTTCCTCTGTGAATTTATATTTGCTCTTCCTCTGTGAATCTAATTTAATATATAAACGCATGAAATAACGCCATTCCAGGTTATCCAAAAATATAAAGTTTTCTACACCATTAACTAGCATGACGTTGAGTAGAATATCACCGTTATGAACGAAACATTACTGAAACTACAATGTTATAATCTGTCAGTCATAACTTTGTTATCCGAATATCACTCTGACTTCTGGTAATTACTTACAATGTTATAATCTGTCATTATAACTTTGTTATCCGAATATCACTCTGACTTCTGGTAATTACTTACAATGTTATAATCTGTCATCATAGCTTTTTTATCCGAATATCACTCTGACTTCTGGTAATCACTTACAATGTTATAATCTGTCATCATATCTTTGTTATCCGAATATCACTCTGACTTCTGGTAATCACTTACAATGTTATAATCTGTCATCATATCTTTGTTATCCGAATATCACTCTGACTTCTGGTAATCACTTACAATGTTATAATCTGTCATCATATCTTTGTTATCCGAATATCACTCTGACTTCTGGTAATCACTTACAATGTTATAATCTGTCAGTCATAACTTTGTTATCCGATTATCAAGCTGACTTCTGGTAATCACTTACAATGTTTAACGTAATTTTACATTTCCAATTGTAAAGTGCTTCGGTGTGTTAAATTTTAGTTTCCATCTTTACTATAGATTTTGTTTTCCTTTATAACGCGATCCGTATTTGGTTTGGTATTATCTAATATTCTAGGGTTTACATAGATTCCGATAAATTTAGTGTCAATTTTTAAAATTTAGTAAAACGATTGGACTAATCCATGCTGTGATATGTTTTCAGGAAATGTCGAATCTCTAACAAAATGAGTTACGAGTTTTGAAATGTTTAATAATTCGAAGATTCAATCGTTTTCATAAAATATTCTGGGTATTTGATTTAGTCTTAAATACATTGCTTAAATCTATTTGAAGGTTCCCGGAATGGTGTACATAACGATGATCATAATGTAGGTGTCAATAACAGTTACCTATTTTCTATCTTCCGTTAAACTGTTCGCTTTCTAAAACGGTTACGTGTTTAATGATGAGAGTAAGTGATAATCTTTCTTAAATTAGGCATTAATCCCCGTTACTTTACGTTTTTCATTATATCCTATCAATATGTTGTGATAGGTGTTGGGGTTAAGATGTTTGGTATGATCAGTATAACTGTGTTTTATTCAGTAATTGTGATTATTGATCAGGACGTATGTATGCGTTGGTAATCACATTAGGTGTTAATTTTGGTCAGAAAGTGTATGTGCTGGTCGGTACGATTCTCTCTAGTGGTCAGTAGATCTGAGTGCTATGCTGTTGGTGAGATAGATGGTACTTAAGACTGCATAGGTTTGCATGTGTGTGTGGAGGACATATTTTGGTCATAACGTATTTATACGGACTGTAGGTGTTGGTGTTTGCCAGTAGTGCAAACGTTTCTAATGAGTAGTGGATGATCGTCGTTAAGTATATCCGTTGTTCTGTACTTGGAAGTAATATTTTTTGTGTATGTTTATTGGCCATCAGGTGTGGATTTTGGTAGGTAAGGCTGATTGTTTCCCAGTATAGATGGGCATTTGTGAATAATACTAATTTTTAATTTCCATCTATCCATACCTTCCCACAATGGTCGAGCCCTTTGCTCACATAACAGCTTAGCATGTGAACTTACCCTGTATAACTGTGACATCACTGACTGTTAAGATCCACTGAATGCCATTGTATATTAAAGCTATGAATGGCTGTTCAGTTTTCAATTTTCTATCCTCTTTCATGCATCAAAATTGTCTGAGAATGGAATGTGTCATACCCTCATAATGTTAATGTATTCCCAGTTTCCCCATTTGCTCTTTTGTCTACTCTCGGCAATGTTTATCCATTAATTCACTTAATCATTAACCTGTTAAACATTTCTCAAGACGTCATATACAATTCTTGCTTGTTTTTTTTATAAACACTATCAAGTGCACTAGTAAGCCATGAGTAGACAGTGCATGGTTCACCAGATCAAACTCGGATACATATGAATCTAATTATGTTGTCAAGAATACATATGAACTTTGACTTATTGATTCTAAAGATGACCTACTGATTTCCGTTTGAAGTGTGGCAACATTAATATGATGATTAGCATAATTGTAACTTTACTTATATAGTTATTTTGGTTCAAAGTGGAAAGAAATGATTCCCTGATTTGGTTTTCGTTGCATTGCATTAACGTTATACATGTGTACTATCTCTCTTTAACATCCTTATGTCACTGAACCGACATATTTATGTTGACTCTGAAATATGTCCTCATACAAATGTTGTCCAGCTTTATAATCATTGTTTTTGAAGGCCTAAAACTATATGTAAGCTAATCGCTCTTACAACAATGTTTAAAGTTACCATTCTGCATGAACATATACACTATCAAATCATTGCAGAATAAGCTGTTTTATCTTTTCTTACAACGGTAGTTGAGGAGTCGATAACTGTCACAAACTAAAACGTTATGACCATTAGTGAAATTACTTTGGGCATCATAACTTCTAATTGCCATCGTATGCGCATGATCTCTGTGCTTTAGGTTAAAGCGATTGTAGAAGCAATATTTGTCTTTATCTGTTTACCCCTTGCATATTAATAAGCATTCGCAGACGAAATAAAAAATAATGTTGCAGTGGCATTCATAAGCCGGGTTTGTTGGCAAAATAATTAAAATCGAGAACTAGGTGTCCAATTAATGTATTAATGATCACAAAATCACAATAAAAGACACATTCAAGTGTCTATATTAGTTATAATAATTTAGACATTTGAAAACGGATCCATTTGGCGACAGTATGTTCAACAAATGTTGCATAGTGTAGGACAAACCTTAGCAAACATGTTGAAAACGTGTACGACAATATAAAGCTATTGAATTTTTCCACGAAACATGTTCAACATAATGACTTGCTCATTTGCTATATTTGTCACTCGAAGTGATCTGATATATTTAGTTTCACCAATTCCATTCACATTACATAAATGTCATTTTATTGATCAACTAATGGTACAATTAGTACAGGACAGGTACTTGTTCAACGACTATGTCGCCCGAAGTTGAGTCCTGGTGATCTATGAGAATTTTGTCACTGACTAGGTAATGTAGATTCACTAGCCTAATATAAGCAGATGCCATAATGTTCACATTAAAACAAAGACACAGATTGATTTAAAATGTTTGTACATTAAGGACAATTGTTATATTAGCCTACTTTTATCGATTGAGACCCGTCTACGTGCAGTGTTGTGTTCAACATTCAAATCTGTCATAATTACGCTGAGTACTTTGACTTATTACCTAGCTAAAAGATGCATGTTAAATGCCGTATGAAGGTTAATTACACTTCCGTCCATTATATGCATCGATCTTAATCTGTCGTTAAATTGACTGCATTCAGCAATTGTCCCATGTATTGTGAACTTTTCTTTACGCATGATAATCACGTTAAAATGAGCCATAACATAACCACAAAAGCGAATATGTTAAAAGTGTTACACTTTACACTGCCTAATTAGAGTTATGTCGGATTGAAAAACTCATGCCATACATTGCTGTTAAAAATGTATAATCTTGGATTCGTTAACTTGAAAGAATTAATAAAACTTTTATGTTGATTATGTTTACACTTAGCTAATTCATACGTGTCAACTATGTTGACAAAGTTTGCATATTTTCTAATATGCTTTAGAAAGCGTTCAACATATATATTGCTAGCAGTAAATTTCGACATGTTCCTTAAAAGAGGTAGTTACTATAACGGTTATCAAACTGGCAGATCAGTATAAACAGCATCTGTCCCTGTTGGTAGTACATATAGAAACATCATACACTAGATCACATGATTCTCATTTACCCACAATTACCTCTTACCCAGTTACTTTTAATGGTATCAGCTTTAGTATTAAGTTGTTCTTCAATTATAAGAATTGTTTCGGCAGGGTAAGACTTGACGAATAATTCTTTACTTCTTAGAAATTCGTCGATTTTACCATTGAGTAATTTATTTTGTTACTAAATGTGCAATGTCAAGTCTTTGATTTGTCTGGATTTCACTCTGTTTTTGTCATTGTTAACATATAAACATATATATTCTCAGGTTCGGCCAACCTGCCTAAGTGAGAACACTTGCTACTAGCGTCTATTGGATCGGTGGAACTTTCTGGGTCTCTTTCGCCACCATATATATATATATATATATATATATATATATATATATATATATATATATATATATATATATATATATAGCAAATGCTCAGTTTTATTAATACATATATACGAGACACACACACTCACAAGCATATATATATCATTATATATATATATAGTGAAACATGGAACTAAAGGAGTATACTGACCGATTTGGCAAGTTTTGCCATCAGGCTGGAGAGTCATTACGTCGGGACAGGCGCACACATTAGAACCACTGGGCAGTGGAAAACAAAAATGGCCACATCCACCATTTCCATTAGAACATCCGTTACTTCCTATAAAATTTATGTTTACTACTTGAGATGTAGTTTAGTATTTTAATTCATAGTGTTAGTCATAATTTGTCTAATATCTCCCATATAAGCTGATTTCGCATAAACCTACATTAAGTTAAAAATTGTGGCACGCATTGTCAAACAGGCGAACTTCATAAAATCTGATATAAACACATATGCATGTAACTATGAAAAACTCCTTAAACCTTTCCTGATAATGTTCATCTTCCTAAGAAGGAAAATATGTATGTCGAAATAGTAAACAAAATGTATCGAACAAAATATGCTTCAGTTGAGATGGTAAATTGTTACTAAGCCTAGATTTGGTTGACTGGCTCTAAAAATGATACGATCATCGCATTATTAACTAGGTATACAAATCAATTATCTAAAAATATATTCTGACAGTCATTTTCGTTAGCCATCAGTTACGTAATGACCACATGTCATTCGTCTTCACCTCGTATGTATATCAGCTCATGGAAACCTAATAATCAGGACATGTCAATATAGTTTGGGGTTTATTCTTCAGCTTTACAAAGAATATGAACTTAAATTTAGATCTACCTTGTATGTTGCAGTTGGTTTCTATTTTTTAATTTAAAATTTATAACGTAATGAAAGTTATTATAATGACACCAGATGTGTACCTATATGTCCATTGAGGTTCACATGAATGGCTATTGGATACATGAGTGCAGAGGGAGCAACGGAAATCAATCCACTTCCGTCCGTTCCGATTCGCATGATATCATATCTAAGATAAAATATATTGATTCGTAAATTCAAGATTACAAAGATATGTCCAATAACAATTGCAATACAGTACCAACAATGATGTTAAGTTAATTAACTCCATGCTTAACAAAGTGATTTTTAATAAATGTGTCTACACCTATATACTTCTAATTGTCTAGTCATGAAAAAGAGCAAAATCAATTTGGTTACCTGAACTTATATTTTGTTGCTGTTGGTGCTTTATCTGAATATACAATTCGTGTCGGCATTTATTTTGTAAGACAGAACTGAAATATATTTATTGCAACGACCGATTGTAAATGTGAAGCAAGTCACCAAGTATTACTTTTTAATTGGGGTATGGCAAAGTCTGCTAATGGCAAGCTCAAATGTGAATCAGTCAATTCCAACAACCGATCGACTTTATCAGTATAAATGAATGACATTTGGAATATAATCGTATCGAACAAGGTGTCCATGTCTAGTGAACATGTTAACCGATATCGTAGTCTTGAAAAACAAATGGAGGTATAAATTGGAAACCATTGTGGGATCATTCAATCAGTCGTTGATCAACCTTTCACATTCTGTGCCAGTTTTGGTATCCTTGTGTCAGAATGTAAGGCTATGTTGTTGAACAAGGTCAGTTTAACCTATGTACATGAACGTCATATATATATATATATGACTACCCAGTGGGTTTTAGTAAAAGACTACTGATGAAACTTGTGGCTATGGCTGGGTTTTATCGTAATTGTGGAACAAATGTATTTGCACTATTGCTGAGCCGCTGTCTAATTTGTTTACAAAGAAATCCAAATTGTCCTGATATGATGAATATTACAAATCTTTCAAGACATAAAAGGCCATATTTAAGTGTGCGCCAGTTTCGTTGGCTCCAAATTACAGCCAATTATTTAAATTGTGCGATTGATGTATGTGATGTAATTAATGGATGTATGCGTTGTTCAAGAAAATACAGATGCTCCAAGTCATAAAAACTAAACAAGCACCAGAGATATTATTTGACAATTGACAGGGAATGTTTATCTTTAAGTATGGTTTTACTTGATGCTCAAGTGTATATTACTTCCGCTCTAATTCGATTGTCTAATTGACAATTAACAATACAACTCAGAAGTTTCTATTAGTATTTAGTTTGATGCTTTAATATTAACAATGACATTAAACACGGAGGGCGTATACTGCAGATACACTTACACGTGTTTAGAAATATCATACTTCCACATATTCATATACACTTTTAGTTGGTAAAATATCAAGTGCAAAATTTTATTAATATGTACAACAACGTTTATTACATAACTCTTTCTTTTCTTGATGAGGGGAGAGGCTATGTGTAATTAGCTTATATTGTGCTTGCATTCTGTATTAGTGAACATTGTGTTAGGATATGTTGGATTTTCAAGTTCAATAAATGGTTGAATGTAAGCAAATTGTTGGATTCCCGTCTTTTGGTTGACTATTGGAAGACCAAAATTCATATAATGAGATACAAACTGACCAAATTAGTAAAATAAATACCTGTAAAGCAATGTTATAAAGTATAGGTATGAATGGTACAACGCAATGCTGCAGCCATATACTGATCCTTGTTCCTGGTAAATAATAGATCGATCTGATCCGTCCAGGTTAGCTCGCTCTATTGTAAATATGCTAGCATCACACCAGTACAATACTCCCGCTGCAATAAAATTCGAAAGCTTTTATTTTCTATAAATAATTAGTTTCATGTTACCTCTGGCAAAAGCGTAATTGATTATATGTAATAGAAGGCAGGTAATATTTACATAACATTTGCATTTCCTGTGAATTTGTAAATCAATATTATGCCATCATACCATTTAATAGTAGACAGCATAGCTGCTTCCGTTTTCTTCAGACGCTTGCTTTATGAGACAGTTTGGTTCATTATTTGTAAGTGTATTATTTTGTATATATGATATGTACCACAAAACTGTATTCATCAATTGTTTAAACATCCGCAATCGTAATGGCCATCCTTGCACCATCGTGACACGGAATTCAAACAATTTTGCAAAATGAATTTTTTTAAAAATTGTTTAGTTTGAATTTAATTAAAATTGTATCAAGATTAGAAACTATGGTATTAATATTGTGATTTTATATAAGTAGTTAAATTAATGTAAAACATGTGGCTAGTTTAAATTATATTCATATATGTCTAGACAGTATGAGTGAAAGAAATCAGGTAAAAATGCATGTTTAGTCACATTGTTTGTTTTGTTGCTGCATTTTTAATTTCGCAATTAGTATGTTATTATGTGGACTAAAGTTAAAATCTCTCAATTGTCACCGCTACGAATGTAAGAGATATAAACGGTTTCTACTATTACAAAAGAACACATACGTTTATAGGGAAAGTACGGAAAACAAACCGACCGCTAATATCCACGTCCAGATCATATGGAGTTGAAAGTCCAGTATTCACAACTTCTTGTCTGTTTGTACCATCGTAGTTGGATTTTTCGATTTTAGCAGGGCTTCCCAAATCAACCCAATATATTGTACTGCGAACAAATGCAGAGGACAATCACATACAATAGGATGACAAAGCGCTCAATTATAAAACAGCTTTCGTACGAAGTGGTTTATGTTTTTAATGATATTGCTGCTAAATCAAGGTTTACAAAACGTGATAACAAACAAATAAAGAAATAACACTTAAATAACAAAGTGAAGTTTATATAAAACAGTCTACCGTTACACATATTACTTTAATTTATATTTGTAAACTAAATGTCACAATTTGCTTCATACATATAATCAATATATTATTGATCCATGTTTGTGTACCGAAAAATGCAATAACGTACGAATTTAAGAATACCCAGAGAGGATAAAAACACTATAAGCAGCAGAGAGTGTGAACAGACCAACTTTTTTAGGCGTCAATTTAGCAAACTGAGGCTTCCTCAAAATTGCTTATATAGGCCTCAATTTGGTAAACTAAAGGCTTCCTTGTAAGGTTCCATTTAGTAAAAAAAAAAGACGCCATTTAGTTGGCGTTCACACTCTCTGCTGCTATGGGTTAACTAAATATTTGATCAAGTCCAACACGATATCTTGCCCGAGGATCTGATAAATTTATCGTTACAAATCCGTGTGGGATTGTCTGAGCATTACTAAAGAAATTTCTAAATTGATTATGATCCATATCACCGCCGCACCAAGTTTGCCAAATATTTCTAAGAGTATGAGTATCAACTCCGTTAAATACACACAGCATATTGCAGTTATCTCTGATCACTTTTGGTATTTGAGTGTAACGTTGAGTGATATATATCACATCGGTGTTTTTATGTCTGCCTCTGGAAAATATTCTAGCAGGATTCTTTTGATTGTCTAACATGATATCATCATATACGACTAAATTGTTAATACTTCCATCAATATCATTAATGCTAGGTGCTTCCTCGGACACTTGCTGAGCGGTTATTTGGTGCTAATGCTAGGTGCTTCCTCGATATCGGTTATAAACTCAATAACACCATCACCGTTAATTTCTCGCGCGGCTTAATTAAAATCCTTTAACACTTCATAGCATCGCTGCTCATCTACACTCGGAGCAATCATATACAACTTATCCCACTTCATCCATCTCGTTATCAAATTAAGTAGCAATTGTGTTTTACCACTTCCAGATGGTCCGATGATAATCGCGCGAATAGAATTTGGTAACATTGCATGATGTCTAATAGGTTCCCGTCGTCTCGTAGCTGAATAATCAATTACATTCATGCCGTTATATATAAATTATGGATCTATATTGTGTGAAATGTAGGACGCGTACTGGCACAAATGACTTGACGACGATTACAACGAAAAATAATCGATCAGCGCTTTCTGGTAAATGCGTACAATGTAGTACGAAAAAATTTAGATTTACTTCCACGAAACCTTTAAAAAAAAACGAGGAGGTGATATTGCAGCCAAGTTAGCAAAACTCCCAGGAACACCGTGATATAGCTACTGTGGACCGGGAACACGATTAGATATCAGACTTGATGATCAAAATCAGCCCCGACCCGGCGAGTATCCAATAAACGCTATTGATAAGGCGTGTCATGCTCATGATGTTGCTTATAAAAGCAGCAATCTTCAACACAGACATCTTGCGGATGTGAAATTAATTCATGCGTTAAATGCTATTCCTGATAAATCCTTCAAAGAAAAATTGGCTTCGTGGTTGGTAAAATCTGCTATGAAGGGTAAATTGATGTTAGGTGCTGGTAATTAAAAATATGGAATCTATTTATTATTCTCCGAGAGGATACTGGAGAGGTAACGCAGCAATCAATAAACTCGCTAGCGCATCAAAGGTGAAAAAAACTACAGCGGCAAACTGGTTATCCAAACAGGCGATATGGCAAATTTATCTACCAGCGCCTAAACAAATTAACTACTCGCATTTTGATGTTACAACACCTAATGAAGTTCATCAAGCTGATATACTATTTCTGCCGCATGACAACGGTTACAAATATGCATTAACCGTAGTTGATATTGCGAGTCGATACAAACAAGCAGAACCGCTAAGGACAAAATCATCTACTGAAGTAGCTTCTGCATTTGAAAAAATTTATCGACGAGGTCCTCTGCGCTGGCCAAATCTGTTACAAGTTGATCCTGGCAAGGAATTTCAAGGCGCTGTTTTAACAACGATGAAACATCATAATGTCGCCATCAGACGAGGACACACTGCGTTACATCGCGATCAAGCAATTGTTGAACGGTTTAATCGGACACTTGCTGAGCGGTTATTTGGATATCAATACGCGAAAGAATTCATCCAGGATAAACGATCCCGTGAATGGGTCAAGAGATTACCAGGTGTAGTTACCGCAATCAATAATGAGATTACTAGAACAATTAACATGAAACCTGTCAACGCTATTAAAAAGAAGTATATACCCGTACAACCACAAAAAGATTTCAAAGAACCAATTCTTGGTAGTAATGTCATTGTAAGGTACTTATACGAACCAGGAGAGCTTGAGGGTGGCACAAAAAGGGCTACTGATCCTATTTGGAGCGTACGACGCACAAGATATCCGGTATAACACGATCAACGGGTAGACCAGCAATCTATAGACTGGATTCAACTGCTCCTCAGCGAGGATTTACTCGACAACAACTGCAAGTGATCCCCGAGGATACTCAATTGCCACCGCGTGGTCTTAATTAGCACCTCTGCGTCTATTGCACTCAAGACAAGTCAGCATAACGTTATCTCTGATATGACCAATGCTGCTATTCTTTCTGTCTACGGTGAATTGGCGAGGATCTTTATCCGAATACTGCCAACGCATTATACAATTACAACTCGCGCAGTGATTATTCTGTTGTTGCTTTAGCGTAATTATTAATTCAGCATCAATGTCAAATTTTCTATTATTTTTTTTATCCTGTTGTTTATAACCAGAGAGTTTTTTTCTGATTATATCACTGGTGATTTTATCACTGGTGATATCATCGGCGTTGATAATATCGTCACTGGCATCGTCAACAACAATTCTTCGAAGTTGGTTTATTCGCCGTACTCTGGATACTGCGAGATAAACTAAATTTGACCACTCAATGTGATTATCTACTATCCAAACAATTGTGTCTGTGATAGTGAATCCTTGTGAAGAGTGTATTGTTGCTGCATAACCTAACGTCCATGGGGATTTATCAGCACGCAGTGCATCTTCGACGACGCTGATATCAACCAGCACAATATCATTTAATACTAAATTCTGCTTTTGTTGTTGTCCAGGAATGTCAACGTCGATATTCTGCTTTCGTGTATTCGAAGGTCTATAACAGAGTGGTACTGGAAGTGTTGCAAATTTTTCTTTATGTAATTCAAATAATTTCATCTGAAGTGCGTCTCTGACTATTTTTCTACTCGCGATTATTAAATCATTTGGTCTCCATGTTTCCCAAAAATCATTCATGGGAGTTTCTGAAATTATTTCACGCGCTATTTCACATTGGATTTTATCCGGTTGTAATCTAATTAGCGCTTTGAATTCTCGTAATTGTTCATCAAGTGATCTATGGTCGGTATTAATCTCTTCATAATAATCTACAAAGCCCTTTAGCCATTCATGTGGAGATCCACCAACAAATGGCTGTGGTTGGCCGTGATCACCCGCACATGACGACTTTTGTATTTTTCAATAACAACCATTCAAGAAATATCTGTAATACTGTAAACGATACCGTGCATATTTCATCCCAGATTATGATTTCAGGAATGAATTTATCGCCCATTCGATCAGGAGTCCATGTATCGCCTTTCCATCGAAAGAAGCTGTGATAAGTACATGCTTTTACTCCCCGCGTTATCATCTCTCTGGCGAGTCTGTGAGTTGGTGTTAGCACAATCATGTTTGACTTGGAAACGCTAGCGTTTCTAAGGAATAATTCAATTGCACGAGTTGTCTTTCCTGACCCACCACAACCGTTTAAATAAACTGTCTTGTATCTACATACGGGATCAGATACGGGTGCATTAGAAAATTCTGATTGAATCTCTGAGAGATTATGGTTGCTTTTCAAGTATTTATCGTCGATGGCAACGTCTGCGGATTTACAATACTCATGTAGTTTTTCCTTTTTAAATCGCCAACGTCCCCACGCTTCCTCCGGATCTGTGAATACCGCTACATCTGATTTGTATTTGTTGTGGATATACATCGAATCAGTAGCTACTCTAACCGCGGTATCTGGAAATCTATTTATCATCGAAAATAGATTAATAATAGAATAACCGAGCATAGAACTTCTCAAATGTGTGTACTGACAACTATATCCATCACAGTAGGTAACAACCGTACCTAATTTCTCACCATTGGATAGAAAAGCATCCCTACGGGATACAAGTTTTCCCTGTTTCGTTAAATCCGCTACAATAAAATCGTATTCTGCGTTGTCTATGATCAACCTCGAAGAGTATTTTGCATTGTCAAATCTTCCACCTTGAGTGAATTTACCAATTATTTTTCGTCCGAAATCTTTGGCTTCTTTGTTTTTAATCTCAAATAACTCCTTAGACCAATTCATGATTTGTTCTTCATTGAAAATCTCCGATTTTCCATTCGAAGAATTTCCATCAGGAAACTGTTTTCGCTGTTCGCTAATTATACGATCTAGATCAGGTTTTGGTAACCAAACATCCTTCTGCGCGTGATAGCATATAATCGCTTCACTGACAATCAACGATTGTAACATCTTACTATCAATCATATATCTCAATAGCACTATTGGCATCCAGTGTTTTTCAGCCATGTGTCTACCAAGCCAAACATAACTACACGGATGTAACCCATCAGCGAGTTCAAATGATATCAGACGAGCGAACCCGGTTAAATCAAAATCAGGCAAACGACCATTAATCGCAACACGAGTCATTTCATGCGTGGGATGTCCAAATCGTTTAAAATAGTTACTACATTCTCCATACCCGAGAAAACTTCCAGGATAACACGCGGATATATCAATTGAAATCATACCATCACGTGAGTATTTCGTATTCCATAATCCTCCATGACCAAATTCGACGCAACTCAATTTGACATCCTCGAGAAAATCACTTCGTGTTGGACGCCATGAGTTTTTTTCTCTTGCAAAATGAGCTACCACTGATGGAATTGTAAAACTATCCGTGAGTAGTTTTTCATTAGAATTTTCAGGTGAAAATTCATTAGCGATTTTTCTCATTCTGTTATCTAATTCTTCAACGCGATATAATTCTCCATTTGGTCTTACAAACTGATCAAATCCTATTTCTGGATCTTCATCACTTCTAAGTAACCACACTGACACAGGATCATCCTTACACAACGTAACAATAGCATCAAATAATTTCTCTTCATAGAACACATCCTTGTAAAATTCCTTAGGGATATATCTCACGATTCGTTCTCGTGGAAATACATTTACCGCAGGTGTCCACGCGTGTTTGTTATGATCAATAATTTCAATTGGAGCTCCTCGCGATTGATATTTCGGTTCGTATAATACTTCTCCGGTTATCGTTGCTACCGATATTGGAAATTTTAATAATGCTTCTAATTTAGCTATATCGGAAATCATTGCCCCGCGCTGTTTCACTGTCAGTTCCCATTCGGTTATTTTTTTTCGTCTTTGTTCAGTTAATTTGTTTCCCCGGGATGCATTTGTGAAGTGTTCCATTAACCGTGTTGCTACACAATTTAACGATGACGACTCCGTCGTTAACGATGTTTTCATAGGTGCTAGTTTTGCAATACTTGGCTTATCATTTAGCTGATATATTCCGTAAACAACTGCTGTTACAGGGTAAGATTTCTCGTAGTATGGTTTGTCAATTACAGTTAGAATTCCTGGTTTGGAATCTCTACTCACAATAACAAATTTTTTATCCTTGAGGATTGGTTCAAATTTATCTCTGATAATCCATTCACCTTCGTCTTCGATAATGAATTTTATTCTAAAAAAATACCTCCGCTGGGATTTCCCGCCAAGGTGTGAAAGTATCTCAGCTGCTCTTGTATCGTTCATAGTAGCATCAATTACGGGTACATTGATAATTCGAAATGTCGACCACGCATGAGATGCTCCATCGCGCTTAAACTCATTAAAACAGTCACTGATTTTACTCAGCAGGGTTTTGTCATCTATTAGACTTTTGGGTATATCAGAGATTCTATCGAGATTAAATCTAGCATTTTTCCAAGGCGTAATTTTCGATAATCTCTTGAACTCCTTCATATTATAATTAAAACAAGTATTTAAATAAAAAGTTTTTTATATAATGAATCATTGCAAATGGCTCATGATTGGATCAAAGACTCCGTGTAACAAATCATGCAGAAATGAATTCTGTGGGTATCATATGCAAAGTGTGAGAAACGGTTCAAAAGGTCCTCTTGCTTGCCTGAATTGCAGGGTTGGTGTAAGAGGCAAGTCGCAGTTATGCGTTAATTGCGGGGGTAAGCGTTATAGAGAGTTGAAGCGTTATTATGACAAGCGAAGAATCAAAAATCCTGACAACGTCAGCGACGTTGCCAACGGCAAAATCATAAAAACTGCTCAAGACTACATAGGCAGATTTGCCAATGTTATATCTCAGCCAATTAACGAATTAGACAAATAGAAGTGTATTGTATACAAATGAACCAAGAATTTCAAAGACATCCTGTTATTAAAAATTACGAAGCTTCTCGTGATGGTATTGTCAGACATTGTAAAAATAAGAAATCTGTTGGGTGGGATAATGGTATGGGGTATTTGATGTTTAAAGCTGGAGGGAAGAATTATTATAATCATCGTTTTGTATTCGAGGTATTTAACGGATTGATCAAGGATGGTTTTGTTATTGATCACATAAATAGCATTAAGACTGATAATTCTTTATCGAATCTACAAGCTATTACACAACGTGAAAACACAAAACGAGGAGGAACTGGAAAATACTCGAAAAATGCTAGACCCGTAAGATCGTTTAATACTGAAAATAACACGGAAAGAGTTTTTCAATCTATAACCGCAGCTGGTAGGTATTTCGATATTTATCCGTATTCTATTCAATGCGTTGCTGAGAATAAAACCAAGACGGCTTTTTCAAAACGCTTTGAAAACAAAATTCAGTTTTCTTATGTATAATTACGTAAACTTGCATTGGAAATGACTTTGCAATTTCACGGGGAATAACTCCGTTAGGTAACGCGCGTGTGATAAATCACCAATGACATAGTTACGGATCTTAAACACAGTCATTGATTTTGATTGGTTAGTTTCGCTATTATGAAATCTCAATAATACATAATCAATTTCGTCTTTTTTCAAGTATTAACAGAACTGTTTTATAGACACGTCGTATTTAAACATTTTTTTTAGTGTCTGCTTCAAGTATTGTGTGCTGTTTTAACGTTATCAGTGATCGCTAACAAACAAAACAAACAATTACAAGCCCACACCTCTTATGTCACTTCGTTGTAATGAGTAGGTATATATACAAATTCGTCCTTTTTATAATTGGGCTTAGCCGAAATTCAAGTGTAAACCAAACCTGAAATCACACGTGGCGTGAACGTTATTATTGACATTCAAACCAAGTTTCGTGATTTCAGGTTTGGTTTTATTGAATGTAGAATTAGCCCGCGTCATCCATTGTCATTGTAAATACCATAATCACCTATAATCTATTGTTGTACCGTCGTCATTGTCATTGAAATCAATTCATTGTATATACCATTGTCATTGTTCACCTATAATCTATTGTTGTACCGTCGTCATTGTCATTGAAATCAATTCATTGTATATACCATTGTCATTGTTCACCTATAATCTATTGTTGTACCGTCGTCATTGTCATTGAAATCAATTCATTGTATATACCATTGTCATTGTTCACCTATAATCTATTGTTGTACCGTCGTCATTGTCATTGAAATCAATTCATTCACCTATAATCTATTGTTATGTGTTTGTCGGTTGTAACCGTTGAGCGCGCTGCTTGATGTATTAATGCATCGTCATCCATTGTATATAATCATAATCACCTATAATCGCATTAAGCTTCTGGACTGCTAAGATGATTCAACACCTTAGCGTGTCCAGAATTCATTTTAGAAATCCTTTGGATTTCCAATTCAACAAATATATTTTTATATAATATGAATATTGAAAATCTCAAATTGATTATTATTGAAATCAACAATCTTAAAGATCAAAATGTTAAACTATGTTCAGGGTTAGATTGTGATCAAATTATGACCGATTTCGAGGACATAAAATTTGCAGAACAGACCGGAAAATACGTCCTGGCTAAGAAATATTTTTTAACTAAGCGGATAAAAAAGTTTATACGTGAAAGCTTAGTCAATACTGAAGACGTTAATGTTTTCGTACCATTATGTAGCATCGTTGAACGTGTACGTAAGCAATTAGGCTTAGAATATGAACAAAAGAGGCTTATTAATTGTAAGGTGAGACAATTAAAAATGTTAATGGAGCAGGGTGATGAGCCCCACGCGTAGAGAGCCTCCTTTGTTTAATCACTACCTAGGCAAACGAGGAAGTAAAATTATGTGTGTGTGAGTACAACAACAGGGAAGTATAACAAGTTAGTGTACAATTTAGTGATTTCTTTTTTTTTACTCAACGAGTTTCACAAATGCTTTGCATTTCCACTCAAAGAGTTTCCATCTTCGATTTTCATTGAAAATCTTCGATTTTTAATTTAACAATACTGATACTCTTTCAATAATGGTAGGACAATCATTGACCACACGAAACGTAAAGGAGCGACTTAGCGCTCTTAAGAAAATATTACCACTTCGTGATCGTATACGTGAAAAACTTCAACAGCGGCAATTACTTCAGACTGATTTTTCTGATGATACACAACAGCTATTCAAACCTATTGTTGCTGCAACTGAGGGTGTGAAAACAGCAATTTCTAAACAAGAAAGCGCGCAGAAAGAGTCCTTTCTCCCTGTGTTAGAGAAAATAGCAAAACGAACTAAACAAACAAAAAAATCATTAAAAACACTTCCTGGTGATATAATAACTATTGCAAGACGACAAGAAGAACAACAACGAGAACTTCAGGAAGAAGAAGAACGATTAGGTGATGTTGATATTCCCCCACCACCACCTGAAGAATTTCAAGAAGAATTTCAAGAAGAAGAAGAAGAAGAGGGAGCTGTTTCAAAAGGGGACTATACTCCTGAAAATATATTTACAGTTGATGCGTTAAATACAATCAGAAATATCCAAACAATCTCTGAATTAGCTAAATTTACCAAATACAACGTTAAAAAAGCGAAGAGAGAGAAGTATTTAATAGACGAAACGGCTAAAGATTTTATAAAAGGTGAAACCGTTTGGGCAAATAAGGTGTTTTTAGCAAAATACGGGGAAAGTAGAATCACAAAAGAAATAAAATCTGATTATAATCAGTTTCAAGCTATAGTAAAGGGAGTCACATCAGCACCACCAGTATACACAGCAGACCCAATCCCTGATGAAATACAAATAATGGCAGAGGCTGATTCTAAGAAGGGTGCAACTGGTACAACTAAAAAAAAGGGTAGTGGCTTAGTTGGAAACTCTAGCGTTGGAAACTCTTCGAGTTTCTGTCCTGGTAATATTCTCGGTGATATAGCACGATTAGAAGTACTCGTAGGAGGAAAACGAGCTGGGAATAACTCACCAGAAATAATTAATGAAGCAGCTGATATCTGTAGGAGGTTATTTCAAGGTGGTATCATGGATATTGCAACATATCGAGATTTCATTGAAGAGTTAGTAGAGAAAAATCCTTTGGATTTTCATCATCATGGTTATCATAGCGATTAGATAAATATCAATTGAATAGAGAATGATCATACACTACAACCATGATAAACCAACTAACGTCTACGTGGTAAACTCACGATTGCCAAAATACCGAGCATACTATGGAGATGGTCTCGGTAATACTATAATGGGATTATTTTCAAGAATGGCTCCAAAAGTGGCTCCGCTAGTAAAACAATTATCGATGAAAGCAATTGATGTTATCCGAGATAAGGGTATTAGCGCTGTTGGTGATCTTGCCGGGAAGGCATTTTCAGCCGCTAAGGATAAACTAACAGCGCTAGTTCGACGGAGAAAATCCAAAGGATTTTCAAAACCAGGAATGACTTCACTGCCATCTACTGAAGTTATGCCTGCGCGGGTTAGTAAAATAATAAATAACGCAGTAGATGAAAAACTACAGTCAATGATGTCATCGTTGACTAATGCCCAGGATAATATAACAGCAAATATGATAGCGGGAAGTGGCCTTGGAAATTCAAAGAATTTCTACAAACGTCAAAGACGTCGATGAAAATTGCTTTGCAAATTATTATAAAAAAATAATTATTATAATAAATAAAAAATCTTTAGATTTCGCCTCCAATTTAGACCAACGGGTATATAATAAAAAATGTTCAAACAGAACCCTGATAGTGCATTTGACATGGACGCCCCAGTACTTAAAGATAATTCTGTACGCGATTATCAATTTTATTCTTATCACGCAGTACAACCTGATCTTCGGTCACGAATTGAACTTCAAGTTCATGATACCAGCAAATACTTTCTACCGTGTGAAGCCTTTATCGAAATCGAAGGTGAACTCGTAACAGCTGCTGATACTCCTGCGGTACCAGCGCCATATCCAGCCGGTACTCAAGTCGGTTTTGTCAATAATGGTATCATGGCGTTATTTGAGAGTGCAAGATATCTCATTGATGGAAAGGAAATTGAGTCGATAGAACGTGATGTTGATGTAGCAACAACAATAATAGGGCTAGCAAGATATTCCGACGATTATACAAGATCGGCCGGTCCCTCTATGATGTTTGCAAAGGATATTAAAAATACCGCTGGGAAAAATCCATTTGTTGTAGGAAGACCACAGAATAATGCTCGTAACGCTAATGCTGATGTCGAGAATATGATTATAAACAATGATCCTAATTTCAATCTAGGAGCTGCAACACGTATGTCAATGTTGGAAGGGGGGCGCAGATCATTTTCATGCGCGATTCCACTACATCATATATTTGGATTCTGTAGAAATATCCGAAAAGTTATCTATGGAGCGAAACATACTATAACGGTTGTGCGAAAGGGTACTGACAATGATGGAATTTGGAGGATTCCAGCAGATCCTGCAAACCCAAATGCTGATGCCGGTAAAGTCATTTTAACAAAACTATCACTTTGGATGCCAGTGTTGACTCCGTCGTTGTCAACAGAACCGCGGTTACTATCATTTATGGATCAAGGAGGAAAATCATTGCTGAGTTGGCTAACAACGAGTACAGATGTTGTACAATCAACTGTTAACGGCGTATTTACGTGAAACCTAGCATCAAAACAAGGTGTTTCAGCTCCACGTCATATATTTATTGCGTTACAGGATACGGCGAGAACTGGTAATCAACTCGCCTCCCATATGATATTTGATCGATTAGGTGTCACTGACGTCTCGCTGAGAATAAACGGACAACAAGAACCATCCGAGGATATACAACTTAAGTACGGTCAAAACCATATTGCACGAGTTTATCATCGGTTGCTGTCGTATATGGGACGTGATCAAAATGTCGATACTGGTCTACAAATATCACAGTTAGATTTTAGTACTCTTTATCCGATTTATTACTTTTCACTGGAACATCTTGATTTAACAAGACAATCCGTCGTTGATATATACTTCCGAGCTCATGTACTTCGTGGTGCTATCCTCGAATACAGAGCAGTTGCTGTTATTCTCAGTGATAAATCAATGCTACTCGAAGGTGTTGGTGGACGAATGAGACTTATTGATGCACCAGTGGAAAATCTGTAATTGGAAATTGCTGTGCAATGAAAATCCTTTGGATTTTTCCATTGAATCACTTGCGATTTAGAATCAATCTGTTTTGTATAATGTCGTATAGTAATATCAATGTTACGTTGACACCTGGTCAGTTAAAAGAATTACAATCCAAATCAGCTAAGCAATGTGGGACCACAATAACGCTGAAACCTAATCAAATGAATGGCGGAGGGAATAAACTATCGCTGACGAAAACTCAGATTAATCATTTTAATAAAGCGTTTAAAGAAAAAAAAGGAGTTCAGGTTACTCTTTCTGCTAGCGCGATTAAAAACATGGAAAAGACTGGTGGTATATTCC
Source organism: Unio pictorum (assembly GCA_030141615.1). Taxonomy (NCBI): domain Eukaryota; kingdom Metazoa; phylum Mollusca; class Bivalvia; order Unionida; family Unionidae; genus Unio; species Unio pictorum. Next base: position 551,464 of record JARLTB010000050.1, read on the forward strand.
CGTTGTTAGGGTTGATTCCAGGGTTGATTGCCGCAGCGGCCCCAGCGGTGGCTAAAGCGGCAGCGTTAGGAGCCGTTGGTACCGGGGCAGGAATGGCACTAAAGAAAGCAACAGGTGGATCCGTCCGCGCTGGTAAAAAAAAAGGAAAGGGTCTAAGACTACCAGGAACCCCGTATTCATGGTACAGCGGAAGCGGCCTGAGACTAGGACCGGTTTACTAACTCGGGAATCAACGATTGGAAATCCTTCAGATTTCACTCCTATGTCCAATTTTGATTTAATTGATGCCGCTAAAAAACTCACGATTAAAAACTTCAGAGGTGTTTTTATGAAAGATCAGTTACCGGCACAACCAAATCACGTTGAAACCGGCATTATTAATCTAGATAACAGCGATGGACCTGGAACTCACTGGGTTGCATACGCGATTGATCCACGCGGGATTATTTATTTTGACTCATATGGACTAGCGCCGCCAAAAGAATTTAACCGCTATGTAAGTAAACTAAAAATACCCCGTTGGTATTCCACGTTACCAACACAAACAATGCTTGACCCACCCATATGTGGCAATGAAGTATTAAACGTACTTGATGCTATTTCAAAGGAATCAAAGATTCCTCAATCAAGAAAACCACCCCATGTAGTAGTTAATGAGTATACTAGCGGTCGTTGGATTGAAAATCTTTGATTGGAAATTGCTGTGCAATTTCACTTTTAGATTGAAAATCCGCTGGATTGAAAATCTTTTAGATTGAAAATCCGCTGGATTTAGACAGAGAAAAGATTTTTATGATAACAATGATTGATATTTGGGGACGACCTTTATCAACGCTGAAGAAACCTGAAACTGGTGCAGTTGAAACCCTTGATAAAATCAAGGATGTTAAAAAACTAATCGAAGATGAAATATCCGAAACGTTAAACCTAGCAAGTGTTGATCCTGGTGAAATAGTTGTATTTCAAGATCGTCAGGGTAAATTGAAAACTAGTAATGTCTCTCTCGATGATATTTTGGTTAAACGACGAGATGCAGCTGAGGATGCTATCGCGTTATTTTCCGATCAGGGTAAACTCAAACCAGGTGTACTTGTTTCAACAATTACAGATAAATTAGCAACATTCGATAACACGGCGAATTCATTGAAATCGCTCAATGATAAGTATGACGATCATATAGTTGTATTTGATCAGTTTAGTGAAACACAAAGAAATACAATTGACCAAATTGATAAACCCCTGCTAGAATTTTTTGGAAATCCACCAGTGACCACACCAAAACTCACCTTGATAAAAGATTCTATATTGGAACTAGCAGCTCTTCAATCCGAATATGAAAAACACGTGAAACAGTTTTCAACGCTTCGTAAAAACATCATTGATAAATTTATCGGAACCCCATTTGATAAAATTGAAATAACCCTTCCTGATATTAAAAAAGCCATCGATGAGCTTAAAACGACCACTAATAACATCGTAACGGATGCAACGAGGATGATAAGCGTCATTGAAAAAACAAAAATTCCTCATGATAAAACTATCAACGTCGTATACACGATTCAACACGGTTCATTTATGTGGACTCCCACAAACAACGTTTTAAACGTAACCGCAGCAGTCAAGGGTATTTATCGATTAACAATAGTATCACCGACTCAATTCAATATATCATCAAGTAGTTCATCTGGAGTCAATAATACGGTATCAACGATCATCGACAAGGATGTATCTGAACAATTCACGATAACGACCACAGATAGAAATCTAGCCAGGGTTTCAACAACGTGGTACGTAGAATTCGTAGTGGATTTAAGTAAACAATTAAACTGAAAATGCTAGCGTTTTTAAGGGAAATCACAATTGAAAACGCTAGTGTTTTTAAAATAAAATGACGATTCCTTCAGTGTATCAGTATCGCTATGATCAGGTCAGAGAATTTCAAACTAAACTCAGCTCGTGCTGTGAGGAGTATCAAATAAAAATAAAAAAATACCAACGAAGAATAACCGCGGTTGATATCACCGTATACTCGGTGTCGGGAGTAATCACTGCTGCTGGAATAATACTATCTTCGGTTACAATGATTGCTCCGGTCGTAGTTCCAATCGCTATTTCTGCGGTGGCTACAATCGCGGGTATATTAACCGGGATCACAAAAAAACTATCATCATGTAGCCAGAGTAAACTACACGATTATTTAATTAAATTTCACATTGCATCTGCCGGTTACTCGCAATTATCCTCGTTGATGTCATCGTCACTCGACGACACAACAATATCAGATAGCGAATTCTCAACGATGGCTCAATTGTATAAACAGACAATGCTGAAATTAGAGCAGAATAATAATAATAACAATGTCTTCGCAAGAACTACTTCAACAAATAGTAACAAATACAACACCGGTGAAAACAAGCATGATATCAGTAACCTCAACTCGTCCTGAATTCAGTGTGAATTTTCCGATTCCCGTTCCAGTGAGCGAGATCGCGTTAGCAAAACTACGAGTGTATCATAGCTGGCCTAATATCAGATCGGTAGTATTTGGTGGTCAACAACCAAATAATTCCTTGGTGTTCGCGTGGAAAAATCGTGAAGACGGAACTCCAGACTGGAACGTTGTCTCGTTACCAACAGGGTCATATCAAATCGAACAAATCAATAATGAATTACAACGAAGAATTAAATCTATCACTGGAAAAGAATCAAAAATCGCTATAACGGTTCACGAGCCGACGTTATCATCTGCGATCGAGATTAATTCCCCTGGGTATGTTGTAGATATTTATCAGAGTTCTCTAAGATCAGTATTAGGATGGCCTGAACTACCACCTCGACGAGAAACCGTTGATATACCAGAACCTGTAAAATCTGATTATGTCTCCAACGTGATAAAACCTGATAATCCATTGAAAAGTTATCAAGATTATTCTCCCATCTCTAATCGTGAGATACTTCACACTAGTTCAATCGAAGAAAATTTGAGCGCGATGAATAATGATTTTTCATTATTGTTAATATCCCTTAAATCCGGCTCTCTCACCAAAGACGAGTTTATTAGTGTAGTACAAACAGGTAACAAAATCATCAACGATATGGAAACATTTCATACGCAAATTATTCAAGAAGTATTAATAAACGAAAGTCATAAGGGGATATTTAGGGAATCATACAATATCCGCGTAGAGGATATTAAAACATTTAAAATTCCGGGGTATAAACCCGACGAATTAAAAAAATATCTCATTTATGCCATCGATATTGGGTTTAAGAAAATCCACGACGATTGGAGGAAATTATCACGACAACAAACAAATATTCTGACATTTAATAACGACCCAGATGGCGGTGGGAGACATATCGCTCCAAACAACGTAAATATATCCTCGGTGATATCATTGAATTTAGTATGTGACGTTATCGAAGGAAGCTATCAAATAAATCTTGAGCAATCAAATCAAGCTCAGCAGGGATATATTCTATATTCATTTGCACCAACGGCTCCTCCAGGATTTCTAATTATTGAAGACCCAACTAATCCAGTCTATATGCGATGTCATAATAATTCTTTAACGAGAATCAATTTCAAACTCACCGACCAATCTAATAATCTAATTGATCTGCGAGGTGAGGTTTTGCAAATTAGTCTGTTTGTAAAGTCCTTAAAGGATTTTCGTCCTAGGACTTTCATCGTAAAAAAATTGTTAACCCATAGCAGCAGAGAGTGTGAACGCCAACTAAATGGCGTCTTTTTTTTTTACTAAATGGAACCTTACAAGGAAGCCTTTAGTTTACCAAATTGAGGCCTATATAAGCAATTTTGAGGAAGCCTCAGTTTGCTAAATTGACGCCTAAAAAAGTTGGTCTGTTCACACTCTCTGCTGCTCTATAGAAAACAAGCGCATGTTCTTTAAAAGATTATACTAGTTTGGTTTTATGTGTTATGAAAAAAACATTGTCGCCTATTGTGCTTTATCAGAGTTCATTCCATTCATTTACAAATGCACCGGTTAACGTCCACTTGGTAGGATTGCTAAATGGCATCGGCTTATTTGGTTTATGACTATTTATATATGTTTCATTTCCAGCTTATTATGGTTCATTATGGACCTATAAGCGATTTTCTTATGATATATAGGTGAATCCTTAATATGGTGTTGCGCTTGACTTTACGCATTTGACGATATGGTGTTTGGTTGTTAGTTGTCTTATAAAAGCCATTATAATACACCAAGTTTTATATACATCTAAATGAAGATGCGCGTGACTTTATGCATTAGACGATAACAAAATATTTAAATTAAAAATGTTATCCCCTTTAAATTGTAACTAGCAAATGTTCATTTAAATTAATACATAGATACAAGACACACACACATGTATGTATGTATGTATGTATGTATGTATGTATGTATGTATGTATATATAGATATATATATATATATATATATATATATATATATATATATATATATATATATATATATATGTATATATATATATATATATATAATACAACTGCAACTCTGTGGTTATAAAATACGAAATATAAAAGACCCTGTAACAGGCTTGGCAAGCAAATCATTTATTTCATACAAAGTGAAGCACGAAAAAATAACTTAATGTATTGCGAATTACTACCACAAGTCCTTCGTATTAAAGTTGTTAATAAACTTAACTGGAAAGCCAAACAAAACCAACGCTGTGGGTGTGATTGTGACAGTGGCTGGACAGCGTCGGGGTGGTGTGCCTAACTAGAGAATCTATATAATACAATCTAAGAAAATATCCTTATGTAAATTGTACTAGAACGTCAAGCATCTGTTTCCAAGAATGTAAAAATGACATATATAATCAAAAGGTTGAAAGGTTCGTTATCTAAAAGCGGTCAAAGATTTAAATCAAAGTTCCTTTAATTTAAAAATATTTCAGGTTTTGGTTGAACATTCAAAAGGTTGCCGAAACGGGACAACATTAACAATATATTCGGATATAAATATGTTTTCTTTAAATATCGAACTGATACTATTTTGCACAGAGAGCAATAACTCGGTACGACTTGATTCGAGTTCGCATAAGATTAACAAAATTATCAAACTTTATCAACCCTTTGTATGGCATAGTTGTTATAGTTACTACATGATTTCGACATTACGAAATCTAACTACAAACATGGCGATACAATCAAAATAATTATGTGTCACAAAGATTAATTAAGTACTCTTTTCGTGGAACGATAAAAATACACATGAATAATAATCTCATGTAAAACGGCACTAACTTCTTCACCATCGACAATGTGTTTGAAAGTTCAAACATGAGTGAGAAGATTCATGAGCATTCAAAATGATAATTACTATACCAATCAGATAAGTTCGTGGACTAGGGCAAATGCGCTCGCATAAGACTGGTAACGATTAAAATAAACACTTTATAAACCAATAATATGGATTCCAAACTAAAATTCAATTTTAGATGTACAAAGATCGATTATATAATTACCAGAGAAAATATCAATTAATGAATCACGAAATATACAGCATCAATCATACTGTCCGCAAAGCGCTTTGTACACAGAAACAAATTCCCTTATGGATAGCATCCAAACTAACATTTGATTGATAAATGGGTTTTTAGAGTTTAATAGACCTATATAAAGTTATGAAGGAAATGGAAATTTGTTAAAGATTATCATTAACGAAATTAAAACAATTGATTTTTAATGGTAGACATCAAGATTATATTCCGCTAATCTTAACTAATGTTCTGACATGCAACAAACTGCAGACGAATGATAAGAAAATGAGATCATTCTGATCACATTAGACTAACATGTCATGAACATATGCAAAGCTGCATATCTTGAGCTGAGACGCACCAGCTCCATTCGCAAATATATTTCAGTTGATGCCACAAAAAGAGTTATGCGTTCATTAGTACTTACAAGGCTGGACTTTTGTAACTCAATTCCGTCTGGTTCGTCTCAATATCTACTCCAGAAACATCACAACTTTCAAAACACATCTGCTCGGATCATCCTTAGAGCACCAAGATCAGAACACACCTACCCGCTGGTCTGTACCAAACACTGGCTATATATTCTATCCAAAATCAAACACAGATTATGTTCTCTGTGCAACATTTAAATGACGGACTCCAGTCCAACATACCTATCCGACCTTACTTATGGGTACACACAAGACAGATTCATACGCTCCTCTTCTGACAATCGTATGCTCATTATTCCCACTATGTAAATGCAGTCATATGGATAAAATTATTGTGCATACCAGCGCCCCGCAATGTGGAACGAGTTACCCACTGAACGTAGACACAAAGACTTTAAATATGTTCAGCATGTTGTTTTCTAATTTCATGTTGGCTGTTTAAATCATATCAAAACATATGCAAGGTGTATTTTTTTTATATATTTAGCACAATGTTATTTTCCAAGTGATTTGCAAGGTAATTGCTTCGATATATAAACTTTGTTGATTGTCACTGGATTCATTTTTGATAGCGCTGTTACACAAAAACAGGAAAACATGCCAGTAGCCTTAGTCTTCCTATTTTAATCATGACTCATACAATATTAAAGGTCAGCAGGTTGACTCAGGTTTGCTAAAAACAGGTAAGTCATAAAATTGTAAGGACCAGTTGGCCAGATTGGTTACCGTAAATTTTCAATAACTGTTGGATCAGGATTTATTAACATTTTGACACTGGTCATTTTGAAGACCAGTATCAACGGTATTCTTTGCAACAATAAGACCAGCAGTAAATTGGGTCTTGTAGAGCTAATTTGGATACTTAGTGGACAAAGATTTGTAACAAAAATGGTAACATTTATAAGGTCCAGGATTATTGTTCAGGAAATAATGATTACCAGTGCATTATATATGTGTTGGTATAACCATGATTATGATATTAACACTCTGATGCCAAACTGAGTATGATAGTCAATATTTATTTTTTTGAAAAATTAAAAGTCAAAGAGCTAGTGATAAGAAATATATATTTTGAATGAGAGCAGAAACATTAAATACCCATTTATTGGGTCTATCACAATGGCTCTTGGAGACACCAAACCACTGCTGATAACTGTTTTTTGCAAATGATCCTGAAGACTGATGGCGGCTATAATTCGATTTCCCAAATCCGTGTAAAACAGGAGTCTGGATAGTGAGTCCACTGCAATTCCAGATGTCTGAGCAACTAAATAGACAACAAAATGCCTGATATAGATTATTTCATCAATACCTTAATTAAGTATTAAACAGACGTGTCTCTACAAAACTAAAGTTGATGTCATGAAATACAAAATATGATCAGCTTCGTATCGTGAAGAGGTCTTTTAGTTTAGATTTATATTAATTCAAAATATATATCTATAAGGCAAAATCTCTCAATAAATACAAACGCTATATAGGAAACAGTGTTGCAGGCAAAAGCTTTATATATATACTAAAGGATATGTGACTGATGAAAGTTTCAACACATACATTTCACCCTTTTCTTAATCAATACATCCGGACTTACGTGGATATCTGATAGCCACACAAATAGTTTATAAGAACTAGTTCATAAACTTTGTAAGTACATCTTTCACATTGCATAGAGCATATATGTTATATTGAATAGTATTTACTAGTAATAGTTGGCTTTGACTGAGATATATAAAATGTTTACAAAGTTGAACAAAATCTTAATAATTACAATTTACATGATGTTAACGCATACATATTGGATCTTGAAAATATGATAAGATAAGCGACAGTAATGGTATAAACTCACTGCCATTCAAGTAACGTACGGTCTTCATTTTCATCCCAAATATCGATCCTGAATTAATCTCATTTTTCAAATCCAACCAGTATATAATACCTTCTGTTCGGTCGTAATCAAGGTCATAAGCGGCGACCCAATTTGGAAATCGAAGGTTGACATAGCTGTAATTATGATTGATATCAATTCGACTCATACCGTATTTATCGGTTTCTATCATAAATTCATCAGGCAGATCATCTGTTGAATAAAACAAAAAGTTGTTTTAATTTGAAAAAGTTAGTAATAAAAATGTTAATCAGCAGCGACTTTGCAAAAATGTGTGAACAGTTGTTTCTTATCTTATCCATATATATATATATATATATATATATATATATATATATATATATATATATATATATATATATATATATATATATATATCAGGTTATCATTCATTTTTTGCAACTCACAGCACATAAGTTGCCAAATGATAGATATTTCAAAATTATATAGTTTAGATAATTTAACAGCCAACACTTGTTAACTGCGGCACTTGACTGAAGTCTTACTACAATTATTATTACCAGCAACTATAGTTCATCTATATTTCTTAATGTAATGGAAAGAAGTTTTAAGATTTACTAAAAACACCCATTTTATTTCTAACAAAATTAATAATATAGTTCTATTCTGAAAAAGGCGAAAAGGAACCTTAAAATAAATATTAATATGGATAGGACTTGATATAATATCATATAGACAACATTTATTGCTATTAGTCAAACTTTAGGTGGTGAAAACTGACTAAGATTTTTCATTCAGTTCGTTAGCCTGTATTAGCTCTAATGGATATTGCTTTCTTCCTGGTAATGCATAACGAAACCACACAACTATCATCAATGGAATATACCGTTGAACAATAAGTTTTATTCTTACCAGTGCCTACATTAAACTTTAAAAAAAAATATTTTTTGATCTTAAATCAGTCTTGCAGCACCAATTGTCATTCGGGAAGTTGCAAGGTAAATAACTACAATTTCTTTCATCCAAGTCAGTATAATATATGCATTAAACGATCCAGCTGATATACCTGATGTACACAAGGCATCTTTAAGCCTCTTTTCTTAGATACAAAAATGAAAAGTCATTCATTAAAGTGCATCATCGGATGTCTCATCCGAGGTCGCATCCTCCCTGCTGCTAAAAAATAAGTCATTATTATAATGGCAAACATCGGAGAAGCACATTCCATTAGACTAGCTCGAGAGCGACTATGGGCGATTAAGAAACATCTATCCGTGGAAGATTCCGTAAAACAAAATTACAAAAACGTAAGGAGGCTCAAATTGAGTTTGCTACGGCTACAGAAGCATTATTTAAACCAATTGTAGAACCAACTAAAGACATCGCTGTGGCAATAATAGCATCACCGCAGGTTAGCGAGAAATTGTATAGACCAATAACCAAAGCTATGGATTTTGCCGATAAAGCATGTGCTGAAATCAACGATTTTAATAATATTTTCAAAGATTTATCTAAAACATAATTAATAACCATAAAGTTTACTCAATAAGGTTGTATGCGAGTTATTGCCGATCCTGTTAAAGTCGCTGAGATGGGGTATCCACTACGGCATCAGGTTCTAAAGCCAGAATTGTATTACACTCAAGAACACGAGAGGAACGTTAGGGTATTTCATGGGTACGAGGATATTCCACAAATCAAGGGACAAAACATAAGAGTGATTATGATGATTATGTTAAGGGAGTTACTTAAATGACAAAAAGGATGTTTCAACGCCAACAAAACGACCGCAATCTCGAGCACGGAGACAACCATCGCCTAATCCCGTTATAGCCGGAAATTGTTTGGAAAGTGGTCGCATTGTCTGTCCCAATAACATTGTCAATGATGTGCAACGGCTAGATATTCTGACGGCAGGAAAACTAGCTGGAAATAATTTTCCGGAATTAATTAATAAAGCCGCTGCTATTTGTCGACGATTATTTATAGGTGGTATTATTGATATTGATGTTTATCGGGAATTTATTGATGAAATCGCAGATAGATAATACAGTGACTAATTTTTAAACGAATAACTTGCAATATAAAATGATCGCTACATGACTCACATCGGAAAGTCCAAACGGTAATAATCCCACGCTATCCCGTATACACGACGTATTCCGGGCATGGATTTGGCAATGTTATTCAGGAATTGTCTACAAGGATAGCTCCAAAGATAGGTCCTATTGCAAAACAATTAACGAAGAAAGCGATGGACTGAAAAGCTGTTTCATGATGTTCCATGCGTGTATTATCGATTGATGTCTTATTTGAGACGTGATCAAAATAGTGAACCTGGGTTGCAGATATCTCTACTTGATTTAACCTCATTGTATAGGATTTATTACCTTTTACTGAACCATCTTAATTTAGTTAAGCAATATGTCGTCGATGTAACCATTCAAGTTCGTTTAAAGCGCATATCAGCAGAAGTTGCTGGTTCCCCTCGTATTCCTGTGTGTGTAATTGCAATCGCGGTCATACACAGTGATAAAACAATGTTATTTAAAGGGGTTGGTGGACGCATACAACCTGTTAAGGGACCAGTAGAAACATGTAGATAAATTAGATCATAACAATTCTTATTAAATGTAGTATAGTTATGTTGACGTCACTCTAACTCCTGGTCAGATGAAACAATTACTATATTACTATATAAACTGCGAGTATATGTAAAGCAAAAAAAAAAACATTAACGCGAGATCCAGATGCTATAAGCGGTCCAAGAAAATGATCGCTCACTAAAACCCAACTAAACCATTTTAACAAAGCGCTATCAACAAAAACCGGGGTAAAACTTGATTTCTCTCCCAATGCGACCAACAAGATGATTAAAATCAGCGTTATTTTCCCACATCTCGCAGCAATGCCAGCATTAATCGCAGCCGCTCTGACAGCTGTTTCAAAGGAGGTCGCGTTAGATGCTCTTTGAACACCTGCTGCAATGGCATTAAATAAAGCAACCGGTGGATCCGTAAACATATCCTGTTATACAAAGAGACTTTCAGCAACTTCTCTAGGGCGATCCTTTCGCGGATTAGGTCTGAGACTTCCAGGAACTTATCTACGTTGACACCGATGTCAAATGTTAACGTACTTGAGGCAGCTAAACAACTAAAAATAAAACACATCGGATGTTTAAAAAAGGCGAGATCAGTTACCGCGTAGCCCGAATACCAACAAAGCAGGATTTGTTGATTTTGATAACAGCGATTGTCCAGCAACGCATTGATTTGCTTACACGATATATCCGCAAACAATTTGTTATTTCGATTCGTATGACTTAGCACCGCCAGTTCAATTTTTGTATGATATCGATCAATTACAAATTCCAGTTTCGTTTTCAACGCTACCAATACATATCTTAACTGATCCGTCATATGTGGTAGTGAAGTAATTAATGTACCTGATACGAGATCAAAGTCAACAAAATCACCTAACACAGTCGTGCACAAATATGCAAGTCAAACTTATATTTTAAAACATCGCAATCAAATAGTGGCTGATATTTTCGGAAGACTTTGTAACGATAGTAAAACGCGCAAAGCTATTGATTTGTCATCGTACGCTACTAAAGAAGATCTTAATGATGCCTTGAACCTATCCGGTATGGAAGTTGTTATTTTTCAGGATAAATACGGCGCTTTAAAAACCAGCAATAACAAAAGGAATGATATAGTTCGACGAGTACTTGGCGCTGTTAAAAATAACATCCCAGTGTGTTTACGAATAATGGATCTATCAGACATTCAAATATATAGATTTAAACTATCATAGATGAAATCATACACTGAGTTCATAATAGCTTTAAAACAACCGGTGACTTAATGATAGGTGAACGAAAATAAAATAGTGATGTCAGCGGATACAACATCGGAAAACGACGCTGTAACAAACAATTATGTAGATGTAGAATACAGCATCGTTGATGGTGCATTATCCACGTTACGGAACCGAGAATGACATTCATGTAAACATGTTCTTAAATACAAGTAAATTTTTCAAAAAATAAAATAGATCGCAAACGATTTTTTTAGAAATCCTTTGATGGCAGAAATGAAAATCTCTGATATCCAAAAAAAATGTTGAGACGACTAAAACATATCTAAATGATTTTATCACTGGGGTTTCTTATATCGTTAGGAAAGTTGATCCGATTAAAACCTCCGCGGAGTAATGTCCACGGATATTAAAAAACATCGTATACACGGTATCATTGGGATCAGCACATGGCAGCGTGGAACAATACTAACATATATACCGCAACATTAACACATATTTCTGAGTTGTGTCTATCATATTAAAAACGGAATCGAAGAGACATTTAAACTGGAACCCGACGATAAAAAAATTAACTTCAGCTACTTATTAATCATGTTAGGAATCTGCAGCTGAAACACCACAATTGGTCACCTCGTAATATAATAAACGAAATGACAACATCGACAACGACAGAGTCGACAACGACGACATAGTCAAGTGTTCAACAAGATATATATGATCAAGTGCGGGAATGGCAATCGGAGTTATACAAAAACATCATTGACAAATATACACTATAGGTATAAAATACAAACAGCGTGCAACCAAAGCGGATGTTGTTTATTCAGTATCCTCGTTAGTTCCGTCCACCGGCGTAATATTATCAGCGCTATCACTGGTAAGATCCGCAATCGCGGTAACAATATGTACTTCATTGTTAGTGGCAATTGTAGGTGTTTTTAATATTATCATGAATATATATTCACGAGCACAAGCACAAAACTCAATAATGTTGATGTGAAATTAAACAAGGCCACAATCGCATCTTTGAAATTATCAGCGATGATATCAAGACTCAGCGACGATAAGATATCAGATTCGGAACTCGCGCTAATGGTTAAGATATACGGCGAAATGCACGTTTTTAAGGAAATTAGAAATAGTAAGAATGGCAACTTCAGATGAGATACTTCTACAAACAGCCAAAAATACAGCTCCGTAGAGAACAACGATGATATTAGTAAGCTCAACCAAACCTACATTCGGTATTAGTTTTCCAACTGCGATTCAGGTATGTGAGATCGCGCTGGCTCAGCTGCGAGTATACCACAGTTGACCAAATATCAGATCGAAATCATTTGGTAGACTATACTCGAATAATTCTACAACGTAGTTGGTATTCCAGTCGGAAATTATCAAATCAAAAATATCAACGAGGAGTACCAACGTCGAATAAAAAAATATCACCGGGGAAGATTTTAAGATAGCAATAACTGTTCATGAACCAACACTGTCCGCCGCGATCGAGACAAACTCGCCTGACTACGCTGTATAGATATATCTTCACTCAGATCCGTGCTAGGACGGCATGAAATTTCACCGCCGATATCTAATGACCATTTGAACCGAAGCGGCTTTATTTTAGTTCAGACAAAAAAAATTGTATCATGGTCATATTACAATCTCTGAGAATACTCCGTTATGGAATGCTATAAGAGCCACTTAACCGGATAATAACATATTTCATATATCATCGCATACTTTGGAAATGGGGTGGTTTTACGGAATATTAAAAAGACCGTATCTCGAGCAAGATATCAAGATTACGTTTGAAAATATTAGTCGTGAGTATTAGATGCAATTTTTTTCTTTACTTTAATTAATTACCTAGTATATTCTTGATTCGTGATCGTCGCGGGAAATATTATCACACAAGTTGAAATATTAAATCAGCTTGTATCTGACATGGAAACTATTCATCAAACTTATATATAAACAGTAATCAATTCCGAGGAAAAGAAAAAGAAAAAAGCAAAGAGCGATTTCTTGACAAATAGTCGATAACAGAAGTTAGACTGCTAGATTTTAAATTTCCCGGATATAACGTACCCGAGTGAAGAAAGTCAACCAACGATACCATCGATAAATACTTCGCTGAAACACTTTTTCCGGTGGAAAAAAACACTACCGTGGGCAACCATTCTCCGATACAACGATAATTCACATGGGTAAGGCCGCCATATATCCCGGGAAATCGTAAATATAAAACCGGTGGTCACGGTCAACCTCATATGTAATATCGCCGATGGAAGTTAGAACAAGGACACACCAATATCAAATCAAGCGCAACAAGGATATATTTTGTATTCGTTTACTCCGCAGGTTCCACGTGGATTTTTAATCACGCAAGAGCCGATTAATCACGTCTATCTACTATGTCATAAGCCAATGATATCGAGGTTAAATTTCAAACTAACTAACCAGACCGGGAATGTCATTGACATTCGTGATGATATGCTGACTTTTATTTTTGTATGTGAAATCCTAGAGGAATGATTTCAAAACCTCATGGAGAATGTTCAAACCATCTTGATTTTTAACGGATTACTCCAATATCATTTCAATGTTCCTCCGAAATTACCAACATTATTACTCCATAATTTATTTTTCGTCGATCATATATGCGAGCCCCTACATATTTGTCCGACGATGATGAAACAAAATTATTGCCGCGCGATGGAAAATAAAATCATGAAACTCGAAATTAAACGAATTCAATTGTAAATAATTTCGATAAAGCCTCGAGAAAGTGATATTTAATTGCTAACGGTGAAAAAAAAAATAAAGCCTCGATTGAAAATCAAGGCACGATAACACCGAGTTACTAAAATTTACGACGATTTTCTCACCGCAAATAAAAAAAAATTAAAACTACGATTGAACATGCTCAGCAAGAAAATAAACAGTTATTCGCGATCAACAAACAAATTAAATATAACGAGTATAGAGAGATCGATAAAATGGCCTCAAAAGTGGTTTATGGACGTTAGAGAGAGACGTCCGGGGCAGTGTTGTTAGACCGACATTATTTCAAAGTTGGCGATTATATTCTTTTACATGCGTCTTTTTTTTTCTTCGAAAACTTTATAAATCTCGGTTATGATTTTCTTGATCATTCGTACCTCCGGGATAAACGATGCCATGGAATTATGATTCACACAAATAATTTAATTTCGTTCCTAAGTGATGATTTTTATTATCCGGTATTCGTTTGTGTGAGTTGGTACACCGAATACACGCACCGCTTGAACGTTTTCGTATTCGTCAGTATTATATTCAGTAGTAAATATTTCGCTGGATCCATCAAAGTCCTGAATTTTATCAAATTCGATTGTCATCTCGAAAATATTTTTGTCATTCATATATTACTATCAATTTTTTTTGTCTGAATAGTTGTCACAGTCAGACACAAAATAAATGATGTTGTAAAAATCGAAGCAATACTGCATGGTTAAAAAAAAATTATATAGAGCTTTAACAAATGGTTCAGCAGATATGATAATCCGGATTAATGATTTGAGACCTTTATCTTTGAGGGATGTGTGATTATGATACTTTCCTAAACACCAGACAATAATATTACCCGTATTAGAATGATACCCTTGTTTTATATCGACGCGAGTATGTTGTAATAAATATTCAATCGGCTACGTTTTTTATTGCAAATATATTAATATCACAATATTTACTCGGTTGTCCAACGGATTTGAATTAAAATGATCGATAACAAGACTTTTTTATAAGTAAGCCCGTTCATAAATAAACCGGTTAGTATAACGGATTTTACCGTTGATTTTAATCACTTATTAACCTCTATTATTAAGAACACCCAATTTTACCTTTCGTTGATGATGTCTGAGTGTACCAACACAAAATGCTTCGAAGTTAACGAAAACAAGATGAGGATTCTTTGGATAAGAGAATGAGAGGGAATTTTAAACGATTGGGTCACCCCATGCGTGCAATGGCGCGAGTCGTGATTAATTGACCATTAATTGATTTAGACTTCTCGGGGTTCGCTTGTGTTGTGTCTTTAGAATTCGCGAAAGATCTTCATCCGTGTTGCTATGCTGAGTTTTGTAGATATTTCTCTGAGAAACAAATGGGCACCAATTGTTTTATTACGATATATGCTTGACAACCGCGTATTAATATCGTTGACTGTCAGTGAAGAATTGATATCACAAACAAACTTCCGTGTTGGTTACCAACATTTAAATTGATACCTTGTATCAACGTCGTAGCTGATGCACTCTTGAAAAATATCGACGAGGAAAACACCGCAACAAATTTCGGCAGAAGAATAATGGTGAATTCACTTAAAGTGGATCATATGATCATAAACGATATCACACACGATAAAGAATTGCTGAATAATGGTTAAATGAGTTCATGGAGATTAAAACAATAAATAGTTATGATTTATACGCGGATGTTACGATAGAGGATGTTTAATATTGTAATCATATATCAGAATATTCGTCGAAGGCGCCGTCTATTTATGATCCAATATCAATATATAAATCCGTTTATTTGAACGGGGATGGGACATGCGGTAAAACAACTCGTGTTATTGAATTTGTTTTTACGAAATTCAGATATGATTCTGTTGCCACTTGTACACAGACGTGACAGAGATGAAAACCCGAATAATCAAGTCTTGTAATTATCATAGCTTTTTTTGATGCAGTGGCTACGCATAGACTCCTGATCTAATGGAAGAGACATATATCCCCCGGAATATTATTTGGGATGAAATATGCACGGTATCATTGAACACTTTAAAATTATTTCTCGGCTGGTCATTGTTGAAAAATAATATGTGGCGATCACGGTCAACATCATCGAGTAAACAAAAACGCATAAAAATGAAAAAAAAAAACAAAATCGCAAAGAAAACAGAAACACAATTAACTAACCCATACGAGAAACTCTCGGCAGTGTATACAATGAGTTTCCCACGTTTGTAAACAAACATATCGATGGCAACGAATTACCAGGACAAGACCAAAAAGATCTAAATAAGAAGAGATTACGTCATCGGATAGGTCTGATATAATCCAGTATGACATATACAAATTAGGCGGGAGAAATCATTATCGTTTATGAGAGGACATATTTAGGTCGGAACCAACTTTAAAGACAGAGGTTAGGATATCGAGACAAGTGTCCGAGCATCGCACGGCTCAATAATTTGCCAACACCGACGGCACCCCAACAAGCTGGCTTGTAGGACATGCCCTTCTGACCCTCGTCGCCGCACTTAGCGTGGTCGGCCCCTAGAACCTTTTCCTGAATTTTGGTGTCCTATCACTGGTTAAGATATACACCTTCTGACAATTCACCGGCAAATTCAAAAGACCCAGCATCGTCAATGCTAAGTTTAATATAATCATGAAAGGAGCACCCCCTGCACCGATAAGTGCAAAGTGCAAAAGTATAGCGATGCAAATACAAGATAAGGACAAATTTGTACACGGCGCATCCGCTCTAAACCTCGACCAAGTGGCACAATATAGGCTCATCTTCAACACATATAATAAGGCGCTCTCCAGGTTGGCAAATTATCATGAAATGCGCCCCCTCACGTGCCTCCTCTGCAACATATGTCCCTCAAACCCATTAATTTACGCAGACTTATTTCTTCAGAACACATATCATATCAAAGCTCTCAAATACTGATTACATTTATAATAGTTCATATTTGTGCTAAAATAATAGCTAAATAATTCAAATTACAGTGCCTGAATTTTTTTTTGCAGCTTGACAATCATTTCAGAACTAAAAGTTTAAATTACGTATAACATTTAATCATATTTGTAGATCTTATATATATATATATATATATATATATATATATATATATATATATATATATATACATACATACATATATACATACATACATACATACATATATATATATATATATATATATATATATATATATATATATATATATATATATATATATATATCCTCGTTCATTAACGTATCCTTTGGAATGATAATATGATACTCCTTGCCATATTTTGATGCAAGATATATTTCTAAGACCTTGATGAATAGATTAGTCATGCAATGAAATGTTATAAATTCATAGTGAAATGTAGTTTGAGTATCCGAAAGTCAAATTACATTCATTATGACCAGGCTTACTATAATCTCATTCTGTGATATTTAAGTGTCAAATGTGCATTAATGTATTTCTCTCTCAAGGATATAACATACATTCCTTTAGTAAGACAGTTTTTAGTCGTCATCAGTTTAGTTGTAGACCAACATCGCTATCCTGCTGATACAATACTGAAACGCATGCATGGAACCAATGCCTACTAAACTATTCGCCTGTAACATCTATATAAGGAATGTGATGTACATACACAGATGGAGCATGGTTTGATGATTGCATTTTCTTTGACGGTTCTGTTCTGTTTGTAACAACATACCAGTCGTGTTGAGAGATTTTGTTCATTTCGTGGTGATAGTTTTTGAAGTCGTAATATTTACGTCACTTGGAATTTTTAAAAGAAATTATATAATTATTTTAAGAAAATATTTCGACGGTTATGTTGTATTTGTAACAACATACAAGTCTTGATTGTTGAGAGTATTTGTTCATTTCATGGTGATAGTTTTGAAATCGCAATAAACTTCACTTGGAATTTTTAAAATCATTTATGAACATTTCGAAATTTCACAACTGATCTATTTTAAGCCATTATGCACATCGCATATTCTACAATGTAACATATTGATAAAACATATGAGTAACTCTGCTATAATAACATTCCAGTGTCATTAACCTTTCTGAGACTTTCCTGACATTTGTGTGACACAGTGCTCTTAGTACGAATACTGTATACACAGTGTAACTAAATGAAAGTCGCTGATTTTGTGGGTCTTTTATTGATTTAAATTACACAGATCATCAGCTATGATAACCATTTAGCTATAAGCTCACTCGTTCATTTTGGTTGATTGCCTTCATCATTGTATTTCACTCTTGTGGCTATTGTTTTTGTCTGTGCTGTTTTCATTCAGCCTTCGTATTGTTTGTGTCATTTAGGGTTAGGGTTAGGGTTAGGGTTAAACCCTAAACCCTAACCATATGCACATGTATATAATCAATAATCCTTCTGTTGTTGGCTTGAGTTACTTTCTAAAAAAGCAGACTACATCTTTGATGTTGCATATCGCACCGTTCCATAATAATATATTTCGTCTTCTTCTTCGTCTTCTTCTTGGTTCTTATTGTCATTCTTCTTCTTCTGTCTCTTCTCTTCTGATTATTATTTGTGATATTGTTGTTGTTGTTACTATTATTATTATTATTATTATTATTATTATTATTATTATTATTATTATTATTATTATTGTTTGTTGCATGGCATATCATCACACGACCATTTTCTCAAACCATGTACTTATTAAAGAAAATAGTCTGTCATAATGCGTATGGAAAGGGAAACAGTGATCTACTAACGTTATGTACAGAGGTGGAGCAAACACCAAAGACCAAACAACCTTGTACAATTGTTTATAAGTATCTGATGGTGTTGCCTCCAAACGCATGCCAAAAATTTTACTCTCTTCGCAATGTTGTTTTCTTTCTGGACGAGTGTAATGTGTCATTTCAGGGCTACATTTGAAATCACAATGAATCGTTTTTAAATTTGCTAAGCTTCAAACAAACATAATCCTTTAATGCATGCAATGATTCTAAGGCACGCTTTTTATAGTACACAGATGTTGGTAAATGCTTTAGAAAGGAATAAAATCAGTCTGTATGTAAAGAGGTACAATATTTGTGTTACAATTAAATACTCTACTCATGCTTTAAGAATAATAATAATAATAATAATAATAATAATAATAATAATAATAATAATAATAATAATAAAGAGTCCTGAGTATGGCACCTAATGTTTAAAAGATCTAAGCGCCTTACAACATATACAATGATATGACAACAAAAGAAACACACACCTTGAAATAAGAAAACATAAAAACATGCTGAACATAGTTAAGGTAGGAAACATTATTACGTCTTTAAGTTTGTTCTTGCAGTAAAAAAGGCGATTATTAAGAGAAATCTTGAAAGGGAAAACTGTGTCTTTATATTTCATTTTAATGGACGATTCGTTCCATGTTGTGGGCCTCAGTATGCAAGAGAATGTTGTCCATATGACTTCAGTCTCATAGTGGGAATAATGAGTATACGATAGTCAGAGGAGGAGCGTAAATATCCTGCTTGTGTCTACACATGGGTAGGGATGTTGGACTGGAATCCGTCAGTGAAACGTAGGAGACAGACAACATTTTGTGTTTGATTTTGAACCAAATGGATAGCCAGTGCAGGGTAAAGAACAGCGGGAAGAAGTGCCTTGATCGCGGCACTCAAATGATGATCGAAGAAGCTCTGTTTTGAACATTTTGTAGATTTTCAAGTATATACTGAGACGAAAAAGACATAATTGAGTTACAATAGTCTAGTCTTGAAAGTGCTGCTAACGCTTGACGCTGAAATTCTGTATCTCAACTCTATTGTGACGACGAGTCAATTGAAGTTGTGTTGTCAAGCTTATCTCTAATGGTTTGTACCTTGTAATGGACGCAATTTACCAATATGTCCAGTATGTGAACTGGAGAGTAATACACATTTGTTCCTTGACAT
This sequence comes from Unio pictorum, assembly GCA_030141615.1. NCBI lineage: Eukaryota > Metazoa > Mollusca > Bivalvia > Unionida > Unionidae > Unio > Unio pictorum. The sequence goes on from JARLTB010000050.1 coordinate 571,799, forward strand.
TAGCTTGCTAGTAATCTCCAGGAGCTCTTTGCAGCTTGAACTTTCCGCGATCGTAGTACTGTAGTGGGATAATTTATCAGCATGGACATTATATTTCTGACGTTCTTCATATATTTGCGTATGAATAGTAAGTCTTGTGGAAGGCAAAAACCTCTCAGGTTTAAGGCGGTCTCTTACAGAAAAGCGACGCGGGTCCCTAACATTGCTACGCAACTGAAAACAGTATTGAATCGATACTCTGTTTTTGCCAGCTGGGTATATTTTGCATGCAATGAACGCCTAGGTTATCTAGTTGTTCGTCTGTAGGATGCAAACAAGTTGTTAGGTTTGTTTGGATATCATGCGTTAGTTTGGTTTTAATTATCATACGGAAGTTTTAATATCAAATAGATGTTGACGGTTAGGGACTGTTACGTACAGATGGCATATAATGCAGACGTGATATGATGTCAATTCGTTACATACAATAGTAGACCGTAGAATATTTTAAACAAGTCTATGAATAATCTAGTCTACAAAATAACCATGTTGGTTATCTGACTGTTTCAGTTTTAAATACGAATGGAACTAGTAGTTTTGATTTGTATGAGTGTCCAGGAGAGTGAAAGTTAAAGGTTAAATCTGCAAGAATAGTTAGCTTGCCACCGATCGAATGTCCGATTTCCCGGAGATTTGGAAACTGCTACACAATATATATTCAGAAAGCTTGATTTGTCTTCTAGGCAGAGAGCGGTATAAGCAGAACAAATGGACTAACCTTTCTTCCAGAGTCAGTTTAGTTTGGGTTAGTTCAAACGATGTGTGGCAGAAATTTAAGGTTGTGGTGTGGTTAAAGCATTTTATCATGGACTCCTTTGTGCTGATAGCATTTCCACCTCCTCTAGAGTGGCGAGGAAACGATTTGATAGCGTAACCGGTCACTGTTAGATCCGCGCACTTGAGTTCATCACCTGATATTTTTTATCCATGTTTCTGTCCAGAGAAAGACGTCGATATTCTCATAGTTGATAAAATTAACTCTGTACTCTTTACAGGTGGTCCTACTAATTGAGAATAGGATAATAACACAACGGCTGACGATTGTAAAGAAATTTGAACATTATCTACATTAACGGCTGATTGCTTAAATTATTTTGCCGGAAAGTTATTTTCTTAGTCTACGCCTGCAAGCTTTCAAAGAACGTTTCTTTTCTCGCCTCCGTTTACATTTAAAAAATGACGAATGTGGTCACAGTTCGTTTTGTCTAGAGCACAATGTAGTGTGGGGAGCCAAGGAGTGGTCATTTAAAATAATTAATCCATCATAGCATAAACGAGTTGACTGGCAATCACGTGATGACGGTTTTTTCAATAAAAAATAACGTTGTGGCAGGGCCGCTAGACAACTGAGAAAAATTATGATGTTCTCGTTTCCAAAACAAGGAGATCAAGAAACACATACCAATTAAGCAACCAATGCATGATGAAACACAATAACGTAGACGATGACAGATAACAAGCACATATATCAAGAAAAACGCACAGAAAATGAACAGTTGAGCGATAGCGGCCGTCTTGTGCTATTTGCATGAACGTATTCTATGCAATAAATTTATATTGATTTGTGAAGCCTCGTATTTCATTTTATACAATAAGTGAACACTACCAAAATGAGATTACAATTGTGTTAACACAAACACCTACACATATAAAAATCAGCCGAAATTGAACATTTTAGAAAAGGGCGTAAAGATCGTTCATTATTTATGAATTCTTTAATGCATGTTTTACAAATTTTCAAACAAAATGTTTACAACCAAACAAAACATAAATGCAATTGATGGGTTAGGTTAACTGTCAAAACAATAAGCATGTATACATACTCATAGAACCAAGGAAGAATATTCACCTTGTCGACATGTCTTTCCATCAGGCTCAAGCTTCATAAGGTCAGGACAGGCGCACTCGTTATAACCACCAGGTAATGGAAAGCAAAAATGGCTACAGCGACCACTCGCATTAGAACATCCGTTGATACCTATAGTATGGATCGTCATAGTTTGACATGTATGTCTACATTTTTATTTTTTAAACTAATATTCCTTATAAATTAGTTGATATTTTGCGAGCAAACCATTGACAAATTTATATTTAGCCTAGTTAAATGTGGTTGATTTAATATGATTTTTAAAAATTCTTAAACTAAACGTAGTCACATGTGTTGTCTATAGAGAAACGGCTTCAATGCGATGTAAGCTTAAATAAATACATGCTTTGGACTTTGAAATTGTTTAATTGCTATGTATCTATTTACCCTTACTATATACGATCCCAAATTCGTTACAAACGAGCTGCTATGATTCGCTGCTAGGTAATGTGAATTTGGTTGCTAGTATTTTAAACGGCAATCTAACACGTGCTTTACTGACAGCGCGCCTCCAATGCCAAATATTGTTTCGATGTTATCTGCATCTAGATTTGAATGATACAGTTTCAAAAGTCAAAGATTCACGATTGAAACGTGAAACATTCAACAGGATCGTCCGGCTGTTGATCACATATTAAAAGAAATGAATCAACCAGATTATGTGACAGCTCTTCACTTTGCCAATCTCATCAGTGATACACCGATGACATTTTGTTCGTATGTGCACATCTTGTTTGTATCATGTAATGGAAACTTACATAACGAGAAAAACAGAAATAAATATTTTTGGTTTTAGTCAGTAGCTTCTTGCAAAAGTTAATATTGAATTTAGATTTGATTTTCATTCTGATTTTGGTTTGTCACATTTGGTCATGTTTAAGCTTAATACGAGTGATTGTAATAGATAAGGCATGTATACCTAGACGTCCATTAATGTGCACATGAATGGCTAGTGTAAGTATGTCGGCAGAAGAAGCAACAGAAGTAAGTCCTCTTCCATCGGTTCCGATTCTCATTAATGAATTCCTAACATAAAATATATTATATCATAAATTCAGAATGATAACGAAATACATGTTAACAGTGACTATTGCCACAATATTATCAATGCTAATTTTAGTTATACCGGCTATTGAGAACATTCCATTCTTATTATACGCCCGTCGGTGTCAAAGCAGAGGTGTATTCGGCATATTGAAAAATTGAAAAACAAAGATGGCCGGATTAGTTGAACTGATATTTGTTGCTAATCGGCTAGCATGTGTTTTATATCAAAATAAAAGTGAGTGGGCATAATATGATATATTATAATGACTATCACCGTACAATCTAACATTAATGATACAAATTGACCGCGTCAATAAAATAAATACCTGGAATACCATGTTGTAAAGTATAGGTATGAGTGGTACAAAGCAATGCTGCAGCCAGATACATTTACTTGTTCCTGGTAAATAATAAACCGATTTGATCCGTCCACATTAGATCGTTCAATTGTGAACGTGCCAATTTCACACCAGTACAACACGCCGGCTGCAATAATTGGAAAGCATTTTATTGAAGCATTTTATATTACACTTTTCATTATTTCTTTTAATTAGCTATGACATACGATATAAGCATTTATCCATTCTAGACCAAACATAGTAATATTAGGCAATATATTACAGCAATAAAGACAGTTCAAGCTAATATTTCGTTTGTTTTGTAGACAATTATGAAACTCTTTGAACAAGCTTTTAAACATAATATGATCAAATACTCTTTTTATATTGGTATGATCTTTTAGATACCTACAAAATTAATGACAGCATATTGACATATATATAATGGTTGCAAGAATGTATATTATAATGTATTGACAATTTTGTATAAAATTGAAACACAAATGTTAATTGATATGATTTGGAAGATATGACTTTTAATATAGCTGATGAAAACAAAACATAGGAACTAGAATTAGTATGTATTTTTCGGATGATTAATGACAGCATAATATATTGGGCATAAACAATAATCACCATGATATACATATCGTATAACATAACTGGCAGGAGTTCATACATTTTGAAGACCAAAGCAGAGAAATACAAACCTTTAATATCTACATCCAGGCCATATGGAGATGAAATTCCAGTATTCACAATCTCTTGGCGGTTTGTACCATCATATTCGGACTTTTCAATTTTAGCAGGGCTTCCTGAATCCGCCCAATAGATTTTGCTATCATAAGTAATAAGAAGAATACTTACAATTATAGAAACAAACAAAACTAAAACACCAATAACATGCCGAGTGTGAGTAAATGTGTATGTGTCGTCCAAACAATATTTGTATTCATTTTGTCAGTTTTCAAACGTTTTCATTTTGTGTGTGCCATCAATATATTTATTAATGTCGTATTATAAGCGTGGATAACTTACATTTACTTTGGTTACAGGAGATTTCAGAAATTTTCATATCATTGTCATATAGTGGTTAGGGGTACATGTTTATATACATTAAATCCGTGATAATAAAATGTATGCGTTTACTATTTTGCTTCATTTCGAAAATACGTTGGCTACTGAATTGTTGTGGACCATTCGTTATATATATATATATATATATATATATATATATATATATATATATATATATATTATGTTAACGCCAAGTCTGACATTTTGACAGTGAAACTATCGGACAGTTTTTGACAGCCCTTTGATACAAGGAATAATTTGACCACTATTGATGAGTTAGTTGTTATAAACAAAACTAATATCTCCCAGTTACAGCAGGAAGATAGAAACGTACATTTGTTATACAGAGTTTCTGTATAATCCAATGTGCTGCATTATCAAGCTTATTTGAGGTTAATGTAATATATATATATATATATATATATATATATATATATATATATATATAGAGAGAGAGAGAGAGAGAGAGAGAGAGAGAGAGAGAGAGAGAGAGAGAGAGCCCTATCCCATTACATAAAGTAGCATGCATCTATCGTATTTATCGAGTACACATTTCAGTAGCATCTGACTTCAGTATTAGGCACTATGCAAATATGGATGTTTAGGACTACGCCTGCAGAGGTTTGCGGAAATTATTTGATATGTACGTTGAAAACCTAAATGTATTTTGAGGCTAGTCTTAAATATTGCTTATCTTTCGTGTTTGTCAGTGTATAATGATTTTATGTTTTCAGCGTCATTGCTGTTATTCTAAATACATTTTAAGTCATTGATGATCAAGGTCTTTACTCTGACGCACCAATACTTTTGTCTTTGGCAACGTAGTGAAGAAGTGCTACTCAAATACAGGAACGATTTCATTGTTAAACTTGTAGTAATAAAGATTATATATATATATATATATATATATATATATATATATATATATATATATATATATATATATATATATATATCATTATTTATGTTTAATATAGTGCAAAAAGGAAAACCTTTAGCATTAGATATTCAAGAAATTACAAAGCTATATATTTCCTTCTAGATAAACAAATTCATAAATTACCTACTCGGCTGCGTTATAACACATACGCTTTCATATATAAAGTTATCGATACATCATTATTAGATTGAAAATGTTTCTGTATGAACGTAGACGTAATATGAATTAAGAATTGAGAAGCAGAGGTTAGGTTTTTGGAACATTGTCATTGATATATTTGTATCAGATTACAAATGAAAAGCAATAGCTGAAATATAAACATAAGTTTGATACGTTGTAGGTGAAACAGCTGATGATGGTTATGTAGGAAGTCAGCGTTTAGGTCAAACAGATGAGGGTGATAATTTTCGAGAAGACTGATGATAAGGCAAAGAGCAATTATATATATTTATATTTATAGTAAGGAACTTTAAATACCCATTTATTGGATCTGTCACAATGGCACATGGATTATCCAAACCACTGTTGATAACTGTTTTATGCAAATGATCCTCAAGACTGATGACGGCTATAATGTCATTTCTCAAATCCGTGTAAAACAGGAGTCTGGATAGTGAGTCCACTGCAATTCCACACGTCTGAGCAACTAAATAAACAACAAAGGATTAAGTTACAAGAACAATTATTGCATATTATACTTTATATTTTGTTTATTATTTCGCAAATATCTTGATGACATTAAAAAACAATACATGCCAGCACATAAGCTAATCGGGTTAGATCTTGTCTCTAAATACTTGTGTATGACACAATAACAACATAATAAAAACAAAATTCTAATGGAGAATATATATATATATATATATATATATATATATATATATATATATATATATATATATATATATATATATATAAAGGAATCCAACAATCCAAAACAGTGTCATATTGCACAAACACAGTTTATTATTAATTTAACAACTTCATCATAAGACATCCATACACAGCTATAAGTACAAGAGACAAATTATCGATGATACGTAATAGCAACACTCCAGCGTAGACACCTTACTTGATGTATAACCTATCACAAATTGAATCTTTATATATTTTTAGGAGAAAGATAAACAGACACTCACCGCCGTTCAGTAAGCTCAAAGTCTTTTCGCCGTTCCCGAATAACGATCCTGAATAGATCTGACTATTCAAACTGACCCAGTATATAACTTGATGAACCGGATCGTAATCGATGTCATAAGGGTAGATCCAACTTGGAAATCCAACAAAGACATAGCTGTAATTATTGTTGATGTCCAAACGACACACAGCTCCGTTGTTGTTGTCCCCGATAAAAATAACATCATCAAGCATATTATCTGAAATATAAGTAAAATTATATTATAAGAAAATTAAAAATATTAATTATAGGTAAACTTACACCAGAAGAAAATTAAAAAAAAATTAAATATAGGTACACTTACAAAATAAGAAAATTAACAATATTAAATATAGGAAAAATAGCATCAGAAGAAAATAAAAGATAGAATAAATGTATTCAAACTTACATCAGCAGAAAATTAAACGTATACTAAATCTAGATTTTCAAACCCAATTCCTTACAGCCTATACACACACACACATATATATATATATATATATATATATATATATATATATATATATATATATATACATACATATATATATATGTCAAGGTTAAACCGTGATAAATAATTCAGAACGGTATATATTTTTGTCATTGTAGCAAGTGAATAATTTACTTTTACATAATATTTTAACATATTGTGAGACCCGACTACAAGACATTATCTGCAATACAAGGGCTCATTATGCCTTGATGATAAAAGATGGCAACTTTACAAAACGTTATTCTCAAACAGAATACTTATGTGTCGCTCTCTCTATCTTTATATATATATATATATATATATATATATATATATATATATATATATATATATATATATATATATATATATATATATATATATATATATATATATATATATATATATATATGTATATGTGTGTGTATTTGTGTCTGTGTGTGTGTAATATATATGTAGTGGATGAAAAAAATCAAATATGTACAAATATAAGAATATGACAATGCTAAGCCTAGTTAAGTAGTGGCTTTTTGTAATACAGTTTTAAATTGTTCAGGCAGTGCAAAATGTGTAATCATTATGTTGGGCATGCACATGCCCTGGGTAAATTGATTCTACAGCAGCAAAGCAACCCCAGTATAAGCCACTGCTACAGGCATCGGTCCGTGATATTTTGGCGCCACCGGTTTGGCTCTAGCCGATTTGGCGTGATTGTTTGACGGTTGGATGTTTTGGCACGAACCGGTTCAGCACCGGCCGTTTTGGCATCAACAAGAAGATTCACATCAAATGATTACACATTATCCTTAAGATAATTAGAGATTATGTCGGCATATACAGACAAACTGAGAAAAAAAATCAAAATAAGCAGGACCCTTATGATAATACCACGTAACGATTAACAATTTAACATTTTGATGTCTAAATTGATTTTTATATTTTTTGAAAATGAAAGCTATGATAAGACAACATAAGTCCACGTACAGGATTAACAATTTTGCCATTCACGTTCAAACCCACTTTTATATAGTTATTTGTTTATAAAAATGTGCTGCTGAATGTATTAAAGTAAAAGTTTTTTTTCGGAAATGAGTGTTATCAAATAGAAGCGTGGTCAATAAAAGTACTTGCACTATGAATATCAATGTGATTTTGATAACTTCAGTACCGATAAGCTAACAAATACAATATATATATATATATATATATATATATATATAGATATAGATATATATATATATATATATATATATATATATATATATATATATATATATATATATATATGCATATGTGTGTGTGTGTGTGTGTGTGTGTGTGCTTAGAACATTGAAACGAAGCGGTTTAAACCAAGAAGACTAGAAAAAGACAGCCATGCACAAATGTAATTATTTTTTCCAGCTGACACATTTTTTTTTAAATTCTTCTCTAAATTTGCTTGATAAACTCTAACTATATATATATATCTATATATATATATATATATATATATATATATATATATATATATATATATATACATGTATACATAGATATATATATATATACATATATATATATATACACATAGATACATACATATATACATATATACATACCTATATACATACATATATATTCTTGATAGTTATGGTCTGTATATGAAATAACTGATAACAATTCATGAATTTATTAACTCTGAATACCATTATGAACCGTTTCTTTTTACATGGCGGTCTTTCATGACGGCTCTAAATGCCCATTTTGTATTGCAATACATTTATAGGTTGATGGATTTGTATTGTAAGTACGAACGATTTTTTTCTAATGAAAATACGACATAATTATGAACATGCAGTATATCCATCCAAATGCAGGTAAGGTTTAACGCCATTTTTCAGTACAAGATAGGCTATACATGGCAGTCAGTTTATTGGTGACGGAGAGAACCAACTACTCAGAAAAATCTACTTGCAAACTTTCTCACCTACTGTCAAGTACCAAATTTTTCGTCAGTGACATCCAGTAATTAATTCGTAGGCTAGCCGACAATCAACTGTCTTGGGGCAGAGTTTGGAACGGAAAGAATGTTAGTTTAACTTGGTCAGACTTGGTACAATAATTAAAGTGAAAACGGACTGAGTATTTGACACGTTAAAATTATGGGATTAATCACGTAGAGCTTTCAAAAATGATTAAGACAAATGATAAGGCGACATTTCGATCCTAAGTGGCATTTTTGGCATCTCGATAGACGGGTTTCAAAAGGTCTGCAAAAATAGCGTTTATTCCGATTGGGCGAATGTATAGGGAAGGGGTTGTGTCGGACCCCATAATCGGGGAGAATATATACTATGTATCAAACGAGGTTAGGCAGTCTAAAAAAAAATTCTCTGCAAGAAAGAAACTGCCACTAAGACTCCGAGGGTTCGCTGCAAGAACGACTTCGTAAAATTGGGTTCCAGGGAACTGAATGTGGAACGATTGTAGCACGTCAGAAACACAAGGTATTTACCTCAAATTCACCTTTATCATGATGTAATGTATATGCTGTTTATTTTTGTCATAGATGCATAAGGTATCGATACTACGATACGAATAGTTCAGTATTACATTGATTTAATAACGTACTTCATATGTTTCTTTGTTACACATGCATGATATGTTCATATTTTGTATGAATAGTCGGTTTTACAGTGATTTAATAATGTATTTTGAATTCTGAATTAGCATTTTACCTTATTTACTTACGTAGGTAAATGGGTGGTGTAGAAAACCCGCCGTGTACATTTATGATTGGAAAGGTTACATTGATTTGAATTTATCATATTAAGTAAATATGAATTGTGTGTTATGTTATATTGCCTCACTTTACGTAATGATTTACGGGAATATATGACTTTCCCGAATTCTGATGTCGATAATTAACAGTATAGCTCTATTGATCTGAAAACATGTATAGAAATTGTTAGCCGTATGAATGATAACACTGATAGTAAGATCTGATTGTTCGAACATGAAGACGGACGAACAATCGCAATTCTGAAAGTAGCGAGATACTTAGGGCGTTTTACCCTTTTCTTTTACAAGGAAAAATAGTTTACTTTGGCAAGAGTGAGAATCAGCGAGAAGTCAAAAGCAATAGTTTTTTTTGGACAAGAGTGAGAATCAGCGGAAAGTCAAAAGGAAGAAGTCAGTGTGGAATTCCCGTTCAATTAAAGGGCAAGCTGGAGACGGACGCACGCAGGGAAAAGAAAGAAAAACCAGTCAACGAAAAGGTCATGTTGAATCATTCAACAGTCCAATGTTAAATGAACATTCGATTCCTTGATGAAATTTACTCTCAGTATTAACGGCTAACTTCATTTATTTCATTAGTGTTTGGATTCTTATGAATGTATCCAGTATTTTAAAGCTTCAGTATTTGTATTTTTCTGAACTAAATGTATTCAGAAAGAGAGAAATTGTAATTCACAGTGTCATTTTGTTCTTAATTGTATTTTTGATTAAATTCATATTTTATCTTTACGGGGGCTCGTGTATTGTCTTGTTCAAAGTACCATCTCAGATTACTATATTCACTGACCGGGCATATTACACCGTAGCGATTATCTTCTAGATAACGACAATTAGTGGCAGGCGGTCTTCAAGTGTTGTTTCCAAGTTGCGCAATACCTCTGACCAGGCTTTGTGCAATATTTTACTAATAACACTTTGATCACCCGCCAGCGCACCCACGTTACAAAGTGGGGCCTCGTCTTGGGATGTGAAATTTTCATTGTGATTGAAGTATCTGAGCGTATTTTGAACAAAGGGATAAATTTGTTATTATTACTAAGGAGGAATCGAGTGAATCAAACATTGTCTGCTATTTTGTATACTTGCATGCAAATTGTTTACGTTAAAAGTGGTTTGTAGAATTTGAGATTTATACCTTCTGTGTGAAATTATTATAAGCGTTAAAATGGAACTACCTAAATAGTCTTGAGACAAGAACCAATTATTTGGGCAATACTGTATTTTAGACAGCAATTAGATAGGTCTCGTTAGCAGTATCCCACTGTTACTGGAATTCGGTCTGGTCAATTAATTGCGACTGATTCGACCTGTCCATCTCGCTGCAGATAAGGTTATTTTAGGTCAAACTGTTTTCGTAGGAAAAACCCCTGATTGTAGGTCAGTTAAGGACATAGTTCTAGAGAAAAAGGAAAGACAAAACGTACGCAATGGCGACAGACAGACAGTTACTAAAGGAATTTAAATCCATTGGAAAAGACGAGCTTGGGTATGAGGGAGACAAACTAACTGAATTTATGGAAAGAAGTTTGAAAAAACACAAGGCAGAAAAAGCTAAAGAACGAGAACAATTAGCCATGGAACGAGAGAAGGAGAAACAGAAAGAAGTTGAACTAGCCCGACTACAGGCTGAGGAGAAGGAGAGGGAGAAAGAAATGGAACTCGCGCGACTACAAGCAGAAGAAAAGGTAAGAGAAAGGGATCATATGCTAGCCATGGAGAGACTAAGGCTCGAAGCCGAGTTCAGAAGGGGTGAAGAATCGAACGTACGTCCGGACACCCCGAGTAGTCGCGTGGAAGACAGACGACCCATACAGTTAACCATGCCGATGTTTAATGACAAGGAAGAAATAATTGACAACTTTTTGACGCAGTTTGAAAAGTTGGCCCTGGTTCATCAAATACCTAAGGACCAGTGGGCCATCAATATTTCAGCCTTTTTGCAGGGGGCGGCAAAAGATGTGTACCACAACATGACCCCAGCCGAGATAGACGATTATGACACTCTGAAGAAAGCTTTACTTCGCCACTATGAGTTGTCGGCGGAAACGTTCCGGAAACTTTTTAGGGAATCGTCGAATAGGGCTACCGAAACACACGCGCAATTTCACAGTCGAGTGCGCGTGATTTTTGATAAATGGATAAAAATGTCTGGCACCGCGTTAACGTACGAAGGTATTCGCGAAGAGATTTTAAAGGAACATGTGTTAAGTACATACAGAAAAGATTTAATTGTGTTTTTGGCGGAGCGCGAATTCTCAACTTTGGATGAGATAAGTATAATGGCCGAGCGCTATGAGAGCGCACATGCGCGTCCGACTACTTGGAATGGTAGGGACCGACCTGGAATCGGTGAGCTTAGAAAGACCACTGAGGTGGCAACCCATAGACGAAATGGTCAAAATGGTGGGAGGCCAGGGGCCGGAAATCCCAGCCAAGTACATTTCCGTGGGTCGGGAAAGACTCAAGGGGTAGATAGGGATACCTCGGGTAGAAGAGGTGAGCCAGTGTGTTATGGCTGTAATAAACCAGGCCATGTTGTCAAGGACTGTAGAAAGTATCGTCCGACAACGGTTAATTCGGTAACTCCGAATACTGTTAAGAAAAGGAAAACAGTGGAGTCTACGAATATAGCGAGAGCTACGGTAAATGGTAAGGAAGCCACGGTGCTGTATGACACCGGCTGTAGTTACCCGGCCTTGGTAGACCGTAGATACCTTAAACCTGGAGATTATACAGGTGAGACGGTGGAAGTACAGTTTGCTAACAGGACGAAGGATTCGCTTCCGGTCCTTAGCATAGACCTTGATTCGCCATATGTAAAAGGGCGAATTCAAGCAGCGTGTTTGTCGGGACTGTCTCATGACGTAATATTAGGGTGTAGGTATGTGTTGCCCCAACCTAACCCTATGACGTGTAACTCTATACATGTCGGGTCAGTGGAGACGAGGGCTATGAAGCGAAGGTCAGGGTCGAAGCCGCTAACATCCGTAACTTCGCCCATAGACATTTTGGTACCTGGTGAGTTAGAGAAGCTTCAAAAGGAAGATGTGTCTCTTGACAAGGTACGTAGGTACGCGACGGACGGGTCAGTACGGAAATTGCCAGACGGCGAGGTTAAGTTCGCGACAAAGCGCGGTATTTTGTATCGGTACGCCAAGAAAGGGGTCGATACGTTTAAACAAGTTGTGGTACCCGTAGGGAAGCGCGACGAAGTGCTTAGGTTAGCACATGAGGGTCTTCTCGGAAGCCACATGGGCGTGGCGAAGACCAGAGATAGGTTGGTGAGGGAGTTTTATTGGCCAGGTGTGCATGGGGATGTGAGGAGGTTTTGTTTGTCATGTGACAAGTGTCAGCGAGTGGCACCGAAAACCTCCCATCGCCCAGTGCCACTAGGAACCACCCCACTAATAGATGAACCTTTCTCGAGAGTGGCGATGGATTTAGTAGGTCCGATTAAGCCGGCGGCGGAAAGTGGAAATCGGTATATATTAACGGTCGTAGATTATGCTACCCGGTACCCGGAGGCAGTGGCCTTGAAGAACATTGACTCAGTCACGGTGGCTGAGGCCTTGTTAGGGGTGTGGTCGAGAGTCGGAGTTCCAGACGAGATACTGACCGACCAAGGGACACAGTTCGTGAGACAGGTGATGGAAGAGGTAAATCGATTACTCTCCATTAGACACCTGACGACTACCCCGTACCACCCGCAGTGTAATGGGTTGGTAGAACGTTTCAATGGGACATTGAAACAGGCTTTAAAGAAGCTATGTGAAGGTCGACCTAGGGATTGGGATCGATACCTTCCGGCGATACTGTTCGCGTATCGTGAAGTACCGCAGGCAAGTTTGGGGTTTTCACCTTTTGAATTAGTTTATGGGCGGACGGTAAGGGGACCCATGTCTGTATTGAAACAGTTATGGACGGATGAGCAAGCATCCGAAGAAGTGCGTACAACATACCAATATGTTGTCGACTTGCGTAACAAACTGGAAGAAGTTTGTAAATTGGCTCAGGAAAATCTCTTCGACGCAAGGGGGCGTCAAGCCAAGTATTACAACAAAAGGGCGATGGAACGTCACTTTGAGGTGGGTGACAAGGTGTTGTTGTTGTTGCCATTGGAGCACAACAAGCTGCAAGTCTCATGGAGGGGGCCATTTGTTGTAACAGAGAAGAAAGGTGGACAAAACTACCGTATCCGAGTAGGGGATAAGGATAAGTTGTTTCACGTAAATCTTTTGAAGCGGTACCGTGTGCGAGAACCACTCACGGAGTTCGTGGTGGCTACCGTCGTGACGGAAGAATCCGACGACAACGCAGGGCAGGCGGAAGTACTCCCTAGTTGTCCGTTGACGAGGGAGGAAACCTACGTCGACGTCACACTTGACGTTACGTTAACATCAGACCAACGTAAAGAGGTGGAGTCGGTACTTCAAGAATATTCGAGCGTCTTAACCGAGAGACCGGGGAGGACAGAGCTGGAGGAGTTCTCTTTGAAGCTGCTGAACGATAACCCAGTACAGTTAAGACCATATCCGTTGCCGTACGCGAAGTTAGAAGCAGTCCGTAAGGAAGTTGAAACTATGTTAGACTTGGGTATTATCGAACCAAGCGAGTCGGCGTATAGCTCTCCTGTTGTACTAGTCCAGAAGAAGGATGGGGCACTCAGATTTTGTGTCGACTACCGAAAGTTAAACCGCATTACAGAATTCCAGGTAGAACTTTTACCTGACCCTGAGTCTATTTTCGCAGGAGTAACCCATGCTAAATATTTTTCTAAGATCGATCTGTCCAAAGGATACTGGCAAATTCCAGTCCGTAGTGAAGACAGAGCAAAGCTCGCCTTTGCAACCCCAGATGGGACTTACCAGTGGGTGGTCATGCCATTCGGGGTGCAGAACGCGCCCAGTGTCTTCACCCGTATGATGCGGAAATTCCTTGAACCATTGCGGGGGATGGGAGTTTCCAACTTCATGGACGATCTTCTATTAGCTACAGCTACATGGGAAGAACACATACTTTTGCTGAAAAAAGTCTTAGAACGACTACGACAAACCGGACTGACCGCACGACCATCGAAGTGCCATATAGGGTTCAGACAATTAGACTACCTAGGACATACCCTCAGCGAGGACACGTTAAAACCAGAGAGTTCAAAGGTCGAACAACTTAGGGACGCATTACGACCGACTACTAAGACTGAAGTTAGATCTTTTCTAGGTTTGGCAGGATACTATAGGAGATATGTGGCAAATTTTAGTGCTATTGCAAGTCCATTGACTGACTTGACTCGGAAAAAAGCGCCGACCAAAGTAGTATGGACAGACGCATGTGAACGCGCATTTCAGACGCTAAAAGACAGACTGACGTCAGACGCCATAGTTAAGTTATCTGACGTGACACGGGATTTTGTTTTGAGGACAGATGCTTGTGATAGAGGTTTAGGGGCAGTGTTACTGCAAGAACACGAGGGGAGCTTATTCCCAGTTGCTTATGGAAGTAGGAAACTGTCAAATGCAGACATTAATTATTCAGTGTCGGAAAAAGAATGTTTGGCAATTATATTTGGAATAACTAAGTTTCAACGTTATCTGTATGGTAGGAAGTTTAATTTAGAAACAGATCATCAACCTCTGGCTTATTTGGCCCAGGCGAAATTAACTAACGGTAGATTAATGAGATGGTCGCTGTTTCTACAACAGTATCAGATTCTAGTGCGATACATTAAAGGTAGGGATAATGTAGGAGCGGATTGTTTAAGCCGGTTAGGAATGGCTGAAGTGAATAGGTCACCTAAGGACATGTAACGGGAGCAGTATAGATCACCGAAAAATTTGGGAGAAAAAAAAAATACCGATTTTTCTCTTAAAAAGGGGGTAATGTCAAGTACCAAATTTTTCGTCAGTGACATCCAGTAATTAATTCGTAGGCTAGCCGACAATCAACTGTCTTGGGGCAGAGTTTGGAACAGAAAGAATGTTAGTTTAACTTGGTCAGACTTGGTACAATAATTAAAGTGAAAACGGACTGAGTATTTGACACGTTAAAATTATGGGATTAATCACGTAGAGCTTTCAAAAATGATTAAGACAAATGATAAGGCGTCATTTCGATCCTAAGTGGCATTTTTGGCATCTCGATAGACGGGTTTCAAAAGGTCTGCAAAAATAGCGTTTATTCCGATTGGGCGAATGTATAGGGAAGGGGTTGTGTCGGACCCCATAATCGGGGAGAATATATACTATGTATCAAACGAGGTTAGGCAGTCTAAAAAAAAATTCTCTGCAAGAAAGAAACTGCCACTAAGACTCCGAGGGTTCGTTGCAAGAACGACTTCGTAAAATTGGGTTCCAGGGAACTGAATGTGGAACGATTGTAGCACGTCAGAAACACAAGGTATTTACCTCAAATTCACCTTTATCATGATGTAATGTATATGCTGTTTTTTTTGTCATAGATGCATAAGGTATCGATACTACGATACGAATAGTTCAGTATTACATTGATTTAATAACGTACTTCATATGTTTCTTTGTTACAGATGCATGATATGTTCATATTTTGTATGAATAGTCGGTTTTACAGTGATTTAATAATGTATTTTGAATTCTGAATTAGCATTTTACCTTATTTACTTACGTAGGTAAATGGGTGGTGTAGAAAACCCGCCGTGTACATTTATGATTGGAAAGGTTACATTAATTTGAATTTATCATATTAAGTAAATATGAATTGTGTGTTATGTTATATTGCCTCACTTTACGTAATGATTTACGGGAATATATGACTTTCCCGAATTCTGATGTCGATAATTAACAGTATAGCTCTATTGATCTGAAAACATGTATAGAAATTGTTAGCCGTATGAATGATAACACTGATAGTAAGATCTGATTGTTCGAACATGAAGACGGACGTACAATCGCAATTCTGAAAGTAGCGAGATACTTAGGGCGTTTTACCCTTTTCTTTTACAAGGAAAAATAGTTTACTTTGGCAAGAGTGAGAATCAGCGAGAAGTCAAAAGCAATAGTTTATTTTGGGCAAGAGTGAGAATCAGCGGAAAGTCAAAAGGAAGAAGTCAGTGTGGAATTCCCGTTCAATTAATGGGCAAGCTGGAGACGGACGCACGCAGGGAAAAGAAAGAAAAACCAGTCAACGAAAAGGTCATGTTGAATCATTCAACAGTCCAATGTTAAATGAACATTCGATTCCTTGATGAAATTTACTCTCAGTATTAACGGCTAACTTCATTTATTTCATTAGTGTTTGGATTCTTATGAATGTATCCAGTATTTTAAAGCTTCAGTATTTGTATTTTTCTGAACTAAATGTATTCAGAAAGAGAGAAATTGTAATTCACAGTGTCATTTTGTTCTTAATTGTATTTTTGATTAAATTCATATTTTATCTTTACGGGGGCCCGTGTATTGTCTTGTTCAAAGTACCATCTCAGATTACTATATTCACTGACCGGGCATATTACACCGTAGCGATCATCTTCTAGATAACGACAATTAGTGGCAGGCGGTCTTCAAGTGTTGTTTCCAAGTTGCGCAATACCTCTGACCAGGCTTTGTGCAATATTGTACTAATAACACTTTGATCACCCGCCAGCGCACCCACGTTACATCTACCAATTTGACCGAATCCAAGACTCGAATGCAGCAATGCAAGGACCTTTATTATATGCTCATTATTCTTATTGTCTAAGTAATACTTATATGTATCAAACATACTACAATAAACAAAGTAATTGAATGTGTGCCGTATTCGAAACTAAATACACAATTTAATGTGTGCCGTATTCCAATCTAAATACACAATTCAATGTGTGCCGTATTCCAAACTAAATACACAATTCAATGTGTGCCGTATTCCAAACTAAATACACAGAGAGTCGTCATGAGACAGCAACAGTCTTAATGCGCATAACTCCCCCCCCCCCCACGTCTGATATATTTAAACTTAGTCGCACGCTATACATAACTTTCGAGACAAATGACGTTTTGGGCAACTTAAAATTTAAATTTAGAGTCACATTGTAAAATAATGTTCATTGCAAGAACTTTTCCATTTGATTTGGAATGAACAGATCTTTTATTTGTCTCGATTCTTGGAAATCCCGTGATTATGTATTGGGTTTAACTCTACATAAATTACATCTGAATGATGCAGCAAAGAGGAAGCGTGTTCATATCTCACAGTGTGTTTCTGTTTTGTTATAGAATGTTTGAAATCATAATGTAAAAATATATGAAAACTTTCAGTTGCATTGATCAAAATATACTATGGAATTCAAGGTTTATTTCATTCTGACTGCAGTTAGGATGACGTAATTGCACTTGGAATATAGTCAAAATTACAGTACATTGTCGAAATGTTTAAAGAAACTTGAGCGACCATGCCTTGGCTCATGTATTTCGGATTTGCAAAACTAAGGAATTACATTTTGAGGAAAGTCATTATCTAAAACTGTCAGTATATCATTTGAAATTCTTATTACCAGCTACAGAAAACAGTTTTGACTTGTTACTTGCATGTTATGTGTAGGTACCGAGCAATATTATCAAATCAGGCGTATATCATCAACCTAAATAAAATGATAAATATCGCGGGATGTAGCAATGCAACTGGTATGTGGCTGTCCAAGATACATCTGCTTTAGTTCAGTTTAAACAACGAAAAGTTAAACTGTATACTACGTGTGTACATGTGTTCAGAAATCGAAAGGTCTGTATTCTGCGTCCAAAGTGTATTTACAACATAGATTTATGAGTGCAACATGATTTGCTGGCGGGAGTTCAATATTGTAAAATACTAAATGATTCTGACAATATAAATTTAACGGTGAAAATATATATATACTAGGTTTACCATTGTTTGCGCTTAATACTAAAGCGGTAATCGTAAATGAATTTAGGCTAAGATTGTCATTGTTGTAAAATGAACATTTTGTGGTAATGATATATATATATATATATATATATATATATATATATATATATATATATATATATATATATACGTTTGCCATTGTAATTTGGTGATTGTGGTTAAATTGTGTGTGCTAAGAATGTCTTTGTTTTACTCTGGGTTGTGATGTAGTTATACTTGAGTGACTTATGCTAAGCATGACATATGACATGGTCGTATCCATGACGGTATTATGTTAAAAGCATACGGGGTCTTGCTCATATTTTGCAATGCTAGATGCCAATCTAGTTTCTAGTGATACGATTACCATGTAAATTTCCCTAAGAACTTTGATCTCTGGGTAACTGTTACTGCCACTCAGCTTGTAGTGCTTCGAATAACGTTCCTTTGGGTTTTCCTATGATTGCAGTCATAGATTAGTGTGATACTTTTGACAGGAAGTGGTATCTTTCTTTAAAAATTTATATGCTGTATCAGTTAAATCCCAATAGGTTGCTTCTTGCTTATTAACGTAGCGCATTAATTTAATTTTCATTACTTTAGAGCCTTACAAGTGTTGTTGGTGAAGGGAGACAACTCAACTTAAATTTGATAGATGCTTGACACATTTGAAATTTCCATACCCATGGTTTCTTGAGAATATGGTGCAATTTAATCAATCTTGAATTTTGGATAGAACGAGGCATTGTCGCACTAAGTTACAGGATAAACTTTACCGTTCCAACAGTCTATATTGTGAACATTTTAATCTCACTTCTACTGTACAATCTAAAATAATGTAATTATTTTCTGTTTAATCGGGCCATTTTATTCTTTTTATTCTATTTTCATTTTAAGCTTGAATATGCAACGTGCCTGTATTTAGCCAGAATCGTATATTTTATCATATGGAAGGAAACATTTTTTTTTCCAATTTTGTTAAAGAAACAATTATAAAGACTAATTGGAAGAGTCAATATAAAAAAAAAACCAAGAAGAAAAACAAAACTTTCTTTGATTTCAGAAAAAGCCGTCCTTGCAACATCAGCGTTAACATGCACAACAAATAGCAAAATACTTATAGCATACACGGGAGCAAGAGACCACTGGAAACTAGGAATCAAACCTGGTAAATGGAGCCATCCTTTAGACACACCGAGGACAAAAAATACCCTGCAAAAGCAAGTTATGTTTGTAGAAATTGGAAATAAAATAGTACAGACATACACACCTGCGGGGTGAAACAATTAAATATAAACACTTTTTATATATTAAGTAATGGGGAGGGGGTATATATTTGGTGCCCCCAAATTGAAGCACATGCACATGCAATTACATCAGGATGTATTGGCAGGCAACCTTTGCTTGGAAAATGATAATCGTTTTAATCTGAATGTCAATTTTCATTTTTGTAATGGCTGTACATGTCATACGACGTGTAATTTGTTGTTTTGATTACATTGTTGTGCATGGCGAGAACATCATATTACATGAACTACTTATGCTACAGTGAACACTACCGATACATAATTTATCATGTGTTCATGGGTTTACGAAAGAGAGAGAGAGAGAGAGACAGAGAGACAGACACACACAGAGAGAGAGAGAGAGAGAGAGAGAGAGAGAGAGAGAGACTGACACTGGCATCAAGATAAATTGAATTGAGTGTTTTCGTTACAAAGCCTCGCGGAATAGTTATGAATAGTTATCTATTATTCTTGACTTTCAGAGTAAACCCAGTGAATACCCCTGTAACTCTCTCTCTCTCTCTATCTCAACCACCCACCTACCCACATATGGATAATTGAAACTAACCATTCAATTATGTCTGCATGACTATGGGTACTGATAGAAAACAATTTGTTATGTATAGCCAATGCATCTACCTTAGTGATAAGATTAAGAAAGGATTACTACGCTTACGATGAGTTATCTGCTTGAAGGCCAATTAACGTTTTATATAATAATGTACATGGATCATGCAAAAGGTAGAAAGAAGAAAGTAAGAAAATTTAGAAAACTGATATACATTATGAATAACAATTAACTATAGGTACAATATACATGTCAAGTAAAATCACTCAACAATGAAGTACAAGTAAATGTATTTTTTGTGTGAAAAAAATACGAAATGTTCATAATGTGAAATACAAAGCTGTTGTAGTTGGGCTTAACGCAATTTTTCAGCACAAGATATGCTGCCAGTATTTATGGTGGAGGACGAACCAGGACAAACCCCGGAAAGAACCAATGACCCACGAGAAGCTCCTGCGAGAAGCTCTTGGCCAGCTTTATAATATACCCACGTTGACCGAATCTGAGACTCGAACGCACACAGACAGAGGTAATAACTAGGCCTCTCGGGTTCCCTATAAATTTGTATAATATCTATATAATATATATATATATATATATATATATATATATATATATATATATATATATATATAAGCCTACATATACGTAACTATGTAATTAAGGTATTTATCTCAATATTAATGAACACACACGCACACGTTTGTATTTGCCCGATTACACCTTATCGAGGTCGCGCCCGCCTTGCTGCTGTGAATTAAATCATCATTATATCAATACTTGCAAACATTGGAGAAACATATTCCTCCAGATTAGCTCGATAGCAATTAGAAGCAATCCACAAATTCATACCACTGAGAGATGTGGTCAGATAAATATTTTAAGCGTGTCAAGAAGCTTAGGTGGACTTTAAATCTGGTGCAGAACAGTGATTTAAGCCTGTTACCAATAGTGCGCACTGCAGAAACACAGGCTGGTAAACAAGGTGGTTAGCTAATTCAGCCGAACGATCGCCTACTGCTGCTGAATGATTCGCTGCTGAAACTTCTGGAGCAGCTACTGCAATTGCTAGGGCTGTAACAAGACCACACACAAGTTTCATCTCCTGGAGTACCACCGCCCACGACAGCTTCAACTTCGCGTGTTCCAACAGGACCCACAACAAATCCTCCACCGAAATATAAAGCAAATACGAAATCAGCAATCAGAGACGATATGGTAATAAACATCAGAATTTGATATTACGAGGGTTTGATTGATATTGCGAGTGAATTTGCTAATCATAACAATTACCTGAAAACGGGTTAACCACTGTGTAAGAAAATGACCAGTGGATAGGGTTAGTGTTTATCACAGATACAGACCTTTAGCGGTTTACGGCAAAGCACGAAAATGAGTATGAACAATTTAAACAAGATGTTCAAGGGAGCAAAATTCATTGTCCTCTTGTGACCGCGGATCTGTCAAAACCGTTAAAACCAACACCAATAGCAACACAGCCAACTGGTACAAAAACGAGATCAAGAATAGTAACACTATGCTCTGTAAACATTGTACGAGATGTCGAAAGATTGGAAATTCTCATTGGGGTAAACGAGATGGAAAAAACTCTCCGGAAAGTATTATCTAAGCAGCTGATATTGTCAACCATTATTTTAAGGTGGTTTCATAAATATAAATATTTACCGGGAATTTATTGATGAAATCCTGGATGGGTACCATCATGACTAATTGCTAAACGAATAACAATTAAATAAGATGATCATACACTTCCCTTACCAAATGCCCCGACGGGTTAGAGTAGTAAACTGGTGATACCCCGTATACAATGCGTGATGGCCTCGGAAATATTATTCAGGGATTGTTTACAAGAATAGTTCCAAAAGCAGTACCAATTGCATAACAATTATCGATGAAAGCTATTGATATTATTCGTGAAAACACTCCTGGTACAATCAGTGACGTTTCTGGTCAATCAAAGGCAGAATAGTACAACTATCACTACGAAGAAAGATTTTTCAGTAACAACCAGTACAATTACAAAGTACAGAGGCTATGCCCAGAAATGTCATTAAAATCACAAATCAGGCCGCAAATAATACAATTACAGTTTTGATGAATCAAGAGGTTGGTATACCTTCCGCCAAAGAAATGAAACATATAACTTCGAGTTTGATAGCAGGAAGAAGAGGACTTTGTGTTAGACGACGATTTAGAGCAACGGAATTATAACATGATGTTTCAGCCTTTATCCAACGTAGCGTTCGACATGAACAAACCATTCAGAAAAGATGAATCCTTGCGCGATTGCAATTATTATTATTACGATGCGAAAACACCTAATGAACAGGGAAGACATGAATTACAAGTTTATGATACAAGTATATTTTTTCAACACTGTGAAGCGTTAATTGTTTTCGTAGATATATTTATAAAAGCAAATTATACCGCACATGGAATTGGTGACAGTGATGGTTTTGTTAACAACGGTGTGATGGTTTCATTTAACAGAGCCACATACTCGAATTGATGGAAGGGATATTGATTCGTGCTTAGACAACGTCGTAGTTGCCACGACGATACTTGGTCTTGTAAGATATTTTGATGACTTCACAAGATCAGCTGGTCTAACGATGATGGTTTCATAAGACACTGCTGATCATCCAGAAACAAAGTAACGATTATTGCAGCTGGGAACTCAGTTGCCCCAAATAAGGGAACTTTTAACTTGGGTTTTGCTGCTTGTTGAGCGATGTTAAACAGCAATGAAGAGTTTTCCTGCGCGATTCCACTGTCACATATTTTTGGTATTTGTAGAGATATCAGAAAGGTCATATGCACTAAGCACACAGTAGTACTCGTCGTAAAAGCCACTGACAACGATGCGATATGGCGAGTTGGTAGAGTTGACCCTGGTAAAGTAGTACTAACAAAAATACCCTTGTGGATGCCAACAATGACTCCATTGATCATTGAAGAACAGCGACTACTTTCTTTTATGAATACAGTTGGTAAATCGATGGTAACATGGCGAACAATGACCACAGCTACCGCTCCTGTTAAAGCTACTGGGTTGTTCACGTGACAAATAGCATCACAACAGGAGTGTCTGCACCACGACATATATTTGTTGTGTTTCAAGCAAATTGCAGAGTAGATAGACAAAAATAAAATCCAATATCTTTTGACACATTGGAAGTTTCTGAAGTTTCGCTGAGGAGAAACGGACATCAAATACCCGCTGATGACATAAATATGGGTTTATAACGCAATGATGTTGCACGTGCATATTATCGATTAATGTCCTATATGAGACATGATCAAAACATCGACACTGGGTTGCATATATCTCAGCGCGATTTTACAATTTTTTAAAACATCTATTATTTTCGTTGGAACACTGGGATTAATTCAGAAAAGCTGTCGTTGATATAACGGTTCCAGATCGTTTAGCTCGAGTACCAGGAAAAATAGTTGGTCCACTGGAAGTTCCTGGTGATGCTAGAGCAATCGTGGTCATACTAAGCGATAAAGCAATGTTATTTAAAGGTGTTGGCGGACAAATGAAAGTTATTGACGCTCAAATAGAAAACATGTAGACGATTAGATCAATCGCAATTATTATAAAATTGTCGTACAGTTATGTTAATGTCACTCTGACTCACGGTCAGTTGAAAATATTACAATACATCAATGCGAGTATATGCAAAACCAAAGTATTGTTATAGAGAGATCAAATTGCTAAAGGTGGCACAAACACGTTATCTTTGATTAAAACTCAATGAAATCAGTTTAGCAAATTATTGTTTAGCGAAATCCGGAATTAATCTTGATTTCTCCAAAAATGATATAAAATATATGATTAAAACACGTGGTGAATTACCTCTTCTAGCTGCCATATTAACATTAATTTCCGCAGCTGCTCCTGCCATCGCAAAAGCAGCTCTGTTAGGATTTGCGGGAGCATCAACTAAAATGGCATTAAGGAAGACAACTGGGAAGGGAGTACAAAATGGGATAGGTCTAAGACTACCAGGAAATCCGCCCTCATGGTATAGAAAGTGTCTAAGATTACCAAGAAATCCACCATCATGGTACGCAATCGCTGTCGAAATACGCACTATTGACACGTTTTGGTTTACTCGATGCTGTCAAACAACTTTAAAAAAATACAGGTGTTTTTATGCGAGATCAATTAACACAACATCCATATAATCCAGAAACAGGAATTATTAATCTCGATAATAGTAACGGTCTAGGGACTCATTTGGGCTGCTTACGCAATACATCCACGTGGAATTATTTACTTTGATTCGTATGAGTTAGCACCGCCAGTGGATTTTCAAGTATATCGATAACAAACATCCGAGATAAAGTTACAAAAAGAGTCGCATCGTTTGAAAAACCCCAGGTGAAAAAATGATAAGTGAAGTCAACATGAGCGGAAATAAAATAACCGCAGCAACATATCCAACATATGATGACGATGCTGCAACAATAAATAACGTAAATAACGTTGACACTAAGTTATCCACGTTCCATCCCGATTATGACGGTCAAGTAATGTTGTTTACAAGAATTCGTAGAATCTTTCAAAAAACAAAACGATACCGCAGATGAATCTTTTTGGAACGTCTGCTGACAGCGGATGTAAGAATCAGCGATATTAAAACAGCTATATCGAACATTGAAACGATTATAACATCTCTGGACAATTGTTTTAGTGGAGTTCTTGATATCGTTGTCGCAAAATAAAAACCGAGTGGGTTTTGATTAAATGAATAACTCAAACACAATTTGTGACAAAGGAACATTTATTTATATAGCAAACACAGATATATGAAGTACAACTACACTGATTCTCACACGCTCTCAAAATCCGATTGATCAAATCACTCTATACAATCATCCGCACATTGAAATATAAGCCAAAAATAGTATATCTATCTGAGATACAGATTCAAGAAACCAGTTTCAAATAATATTATGCACCGTGCAATATTAATATAATTTCACTTATAGACTATGATTGAGATTCAAACAATCTCAAGTTTTCAAATACCTTTCAAAGGTTTTGCTCTGTAAGCGTGATTCACAGATCTCCTCAAATACAACTATGAGTCAAAATAATCTCATGAAGAAGAAAAAAACTTACACAATTTAAACAACAATTGGACCATATGCTTCTTGATCCTTCTATAGTCCTACTATTCATACACTGATATACCACACAGTTTCATCACGTCCTTTGGGTTGGCCCAGAGCTGTATCGGCCGCTCTCACCCTTCATGGATCCACCACATGTACAGTCAGTTATAGGTATACACACGTACACACAACATAAAGCACCCTTAAATCAGTTACGTCTATAGTTGTGGCTCCACCATATGTACAGACATACGTATATACATATATACAGTTCAAGACATCTCTACGCGTCCACTTAACTCATCAGCTAAACTCGTCATATTCGTCAAAATCGTTAAACTCATTAGACTCTTCAAACTAGTTACACTCGTTAGCTACAATAAAACCAGACTGGTAATAATATTGATTTCTGGAACATGCTAATACATTAAACTCTAATAGTAACTTGCAATTCACAGTTCTCAACGTTTCAAATCTGCGTTGTAATAAATGAATCATCACGATATTACAATGCAAACTCTAATAAAGTTCGCACATTAAACGAAATATAATTTTAACGCTCACCATTATGGCTATATAATAAAATGTAGAACGTGCACTCGTCGACAAGGTCCAGAACGGCCAGTGTTTCGGTTTAAAATTGATCTTGCTTAAATTCATATGACAGTGAATAATATTCAAGGTGAAATACCCATGCATATCATGATTATAATGTTCCTCGTTGCAAGTAATTCCCGCGATATAAATATTGGTTCCGTCGCCTAACTGGAACAAAACACTTGCTCACCCTAGATAACCTTGTACGTATGCATTACAAAACACAAATATTTAAAAGGCAACCAAGTTAGTGTTTTGCCTAATTTAGTGACAACGATTAACAATGTTGATCTGGTCAAAATTCCCGCCAGGGTAAAACCCGGATTAAAAGACAATGTATAATTAGGATCAACAATATAGTCAATGCAAATCAATATAATCAAACATACCGCGACTGTCACTGGAGTGTACAGACTGTTTGTGTTTAGCAATGCTAAGTTTAGAATATTTACTACATATACCTGGCGTCATAGCACTGATACCTTTTCTGTGGTTGTCACTGTTGTGCTAAAAAGCGGAGCCGAAGAAATATTTATACTGGAAACAGCTGATACAAATTAAATTCAGCGACTTACTGGTGGTGTCTCGAATTCCTTGCCTCAGTTGCTTACTGCGTAAAATTAGAATGTCGTCAGAGTTACGCGTTCAACAGTATATATACGATCAAGTAAAAGAATGGTAATCAGAATTTAAAACTATCATTACCAAGTATACACATAAGTTACAAAAATACAAACGACGTGCATTTACCATCGATGTTAAGGTTATTCAGCATCTGCGTTAGTTGTGTTATCAGTAACTCCAGTAACAACTGTAGTAGTAGCAGTAACAATATGTGCTTCATCGTCAGAGGCAATTGAGGGTGTTTTTAATATTATCACGAAAAAGATCTCTACGTGCACAAACACACAGCGCAACGAAACGACTGCCTTGTACAATTAAGCACAGTTACAACCGCGTACTCGAGATTATCGTCGCTGAATTAAGAAAACTGTCGATTTGCATGATTTCGTCAAGCATATACCCTACCAAAATCAAGAAACTGTCAATGCTGCAACAATACAAAAAAATCATAATAAAAAGATATTGTTTCCCCTCCTTGGTAAATCTACATTTCTTTTACTTCTCGGAAAAACATACTTTCGTTTTTACTTCTCAGAAGCGTCTATGATCCTGTTTAGGTTCTTTACACGTGTATTACTAAGCAATTTTGTTTCATATTTAAGAGACAGTTCCGATCTAACTTTTTCAACCGCCACCACTTATATAGGAAAACCGCTATTAGGCATCCTTCGACTTCTAGTACCAGAGTTATAAACGTTCGCAATGAGCTACTGATACAGATACAATGTTTCATACATTAATATATAGCTACTGGATGCTTTGGCTCCCCAATTTACTTTTGGACAGCTTAGATCGCTTTCACTGTGTTCTTCAATCTCAAGAAATGGAAATCTATAAACATTACACATCCGTTTTGGAGTTATCTCCCATTGGGATATAAGAAATAAAAATCGGGACGTAAAATTGAAATCATAAAGCGGATTTGGCTTGTCCATCTGCTTAACAGCGTTTTTTTTTTGACTGAAATTTTATTTCTTCACTGCCTTTTTATGAGCGTTTTTACATTTGCCAGTATTTCCGAATGCATAATTATCACTGTGTGACGGCTGGATGGTTCTGTAACGCTTTATTAAGTTTTTGACCGTCTATATGATCGATCAGAAGACCGTTTTTTATCACCCCTAAAAAACACTTGTAAATAAACGTATTACTGCAATATATTTTATTCCCAATTCTGAATAATAGATACCCAACATTGTTGACAACGCAATCTGTGATTTTATTTTGACAATGTCTGACTACACCATCACGATATGCTTCGTAGATTTTACTGATGGGGTGTTTTGCTCCATTATACAATATTATTTGTTTAAATCATTATTTGTCTGAAATCTTGATATGTAATCTTCGGAACTGCTTATGACGTTGACTCGGTCAAGGTCGTATTTTCAGCGTTATATATATGTAGCTTTCACTATTTGTTACAGCAGCATTTTAAATCATAATCGTGTTTTTCACTGACTCCAACACCACATCATACACACAGTAATGTTTCTAGACTTCATCGTCGTACACTTCGTAAATGATATCAGCAAAATTCATTGATACAGGATTTGTACCAATGAGTTGCAGGTCCTATCATCAGCTACTTACAATTAATCATTATATATACTATTTTTTACTTAAATACTTGTCTTTAAATATAGTATGTAGGGGTTAACGAGATTATCCAAAATCAAACCCTGGGAAACTTCCAGATTCGATCTTGACATACTAACCTGATAAATATTTATTTTCAGAACAAAATTCACTGTGCTAGCAGATGATTTCGCCACGTGGATTATCCGTGACAAATGTGACCCTGTACCTGCCAATAAAACACTGTTAAACTCGATAAAAACTTCAAACTAGGAATGTTGACCTGGATTGACAGATTGATCGCGGGTATATATATATATAATTTATCCAATAAATGAAAAACCGAATGTCGATAAACTAGCGCCGATGAAATTGGCATCGTCAAGTCAAACTGTTTAGCCGAAAGAGTAACAGAACGTTTTACAATTTTACAAACACAAAACGCAGATACGGTCTAACAGACAAAATAATTAATTTAATAAATTCTTGGGGAGAAAATTTTTAAAGACATAGGATCTACAATAAAAAATGTGGCTGAGCTAGAAAAAAACCTAAACTGTCTGATAATAGTAAAAACGATGACAGAATAAATATTAAGTTAGATACTTTGCATCCTAATGGACTTAATGCCAGTGCATTATATAAAATTGTATAATTTAAATTGATATATTGTATATCTTTCATAGCAATATGTATGACTGTTTGTTTCTAGTTTATTTTATCAATTCAAACATTTGTATGACATAGGTAAGAACATAACTGACGATGATATAATATGACAAATTAGCTGGTTAAATAAAAAGTGTCCAAAAAATAAAATAAACGCGACCTCGATATTGATGTTGAATTTGTAATGATGCTGACTCAGCAACATAATAATCATTCCGCAAGTTGTAATTGTATAATGCTGTGGCAGTATTCAGATATACCTTTGAGACAATTTACCGGAAACAGGAAATATAGTAAGTTTGGTCATACAGGTGAAAATAAGATGTTGACTTGTCTTAAATGAAATCGAAATCGAGGTGCTGGCACCTTAGTTAAGAAAACGTGGTTGTAATTGAGAATCTTTGGGAAATTACATTGCGGGTCTACCAGTAGATCTTACAACACTGGAAATTGTATGTGTTATAATACTCCAGATAGAATCAGTCGCTTTTTTTTACTACCTTCAAACTTACCCGATTCGTACAAATATCTCACAGTGACATTATTATCAAGTATTTGTTGCCTTGAAAAGCCCCTCGTTGTTGTTATACGCAGCCTTTTGATTACATTAACGGGATTCAACACAGTTGTTCTACTTATTACATTATTTATCGCAGCCATACACGAGATATTTTTTCTTTAACAAATTCCTTTGCGTACTGATATCCAAAAAAGCGCGTAGAACGTGTTCGATACAATCGTTCAAAAATTGCCTGTTCACGATGAATTGCAGTATGTCTTCGTCGTATTTCGACATTATATTTTTTCATCAGCGATGATACTGCACATTTGCCAGGATCAACCTGTATATAATAATAACTGTGGCCATCGTAGACCACTGCGTTGATAAATTTGTTCAAACGCAGAAGCAACTTCTGATGATGTCTTTGTTGATATCGGATCTGCTTGCTTTTACTTGCAACATCAACGACAGTTAACTCGTATTGGTATGTCCGTCGTTTGACAGTGTGGTAAAAATAAAATATCAGTCTGATGAACTTCATTTGGTACGCTGTCATCAACATATACATATTCGATTCGCTTCGGCGGCGGCTGTCGTGATAACCAATTTTCTGCAGTAGAATGACACTTGCAGTTTCGGTTAATAGCTGCGTAACCTCGACAGTATCCCTTTGGAGAATAATATATAGATTCCATATTATTAATCACCAGCCCCTTATAAAAGTTTACCATTCACCGCAGATCTTACTAACCAGTTAGCAAATCTTTCTTTGAGAGATTTATTTTTTATAGAATTTAGCGCTTGAATAAATTTCACATTTGCAACATGCCCATCTTGTGATTATTTACTTGTATATGCAACATCAATTACATGACAACCTCGACCTATTTCATTTATCAGATACTCTCCGGGTTTTGGTTGATCTTGCCTGTCAAGTTTGATAGCAAGTCGAAGATCAGGACCACATCAGTAATATCCTGGAAGATGTTTTAATTATGGGTATTTAGTCCATGGAGTTCCGTGTAACTGTGCTAATTTTTGCTGCAATATCACCTCCTCGTTCTTATTTTTAATCTTCAGCTGTCAGGGAATTAAATCTAAATTTCTTTGTACCACAACGTTCTCATTTACAAGCACAAGCTGATCTATTGTTTGTTGTTGTGAATGTTGTTAGATCACTTGTATTAGTACGCGTCTAGCATTTCACACAATATAAATCCATACTAATTATTGTACAACATGAATGTAATTTATATTTCGGCGCCAATAGCACGAGAACCGGTCAAACATCATGCAGCGTAACCAAATGCTATCATAATGATTATAACAGGACCACCTGGAAGTGGAAAGACACAAGTATTATTTAATCTGAAAATGGGATGGTTAAAATGGGGCAGGTTGTATTTAGTAGCACCATCTGTAGATACTCAATAGCGCCATGAAGTGTTGAAATACTTTAACTCAAATGCGAAATCGTTAAATGAGGATGGTGATGTTATTGAATTTAAGCAGCAGAGAGGGTGAACAGACTGATTCGAAACGTCAGACTTTTTTATTACAAAATCGACTAATGGTGACTAACATAGAAGTCAGTTCAATGACTACAACTAGATTGTCCCAAACAAATGTTGTAGTCGACCCTTTCTGCTACTCTATCCATGTGTTAAATTGTCAATCTGATGAAAAAAATATTGTATATAAACAAATCAAAATGAATAATTCAGACAAGCGATTAATCTGAGACTTTTTTGAACTTTAAATAATATTCTGCCTTGATCCTTCAACACAAGCGATTTTACAAGATCTTCCAACTAGAATAGCTGACTCACAACCTCAACAAGATATTGATAACATTTACACTGAAATAGCTGATGTGAAAGAATAACTTGCATCTCAACCTAAAGCAAAAAGAAAAAATGTTGAATTGATTGGTAAATGTACGATAGGTGTTATTGAAGATCTTAAGGAAAATGTTAAACAAATAGAACAACAAGGGACGAAGTTGGAAGATAACAAATTTAGAAGCGATCAAAATCAAAAAAGGCGAAACTAAAAAAGGAAGGGATGGAACAAACAATAGAAAAGGTGAAACAAATGGACAGGAGAGAGGGGGAACAAAAGGAGGTCAAACGACAGGAGAGATTACGCTCTTCTCTAGGTACGGAAAGGGATCCTGGTGATGATTCTTTTGGCGCTACTACAGGAAGTGGAGTAGGAAATAATCTTTTCACTTGCCCTGACAACGTCATCGCTGACGTAGATAAATTATAAATTCTCATAGGAGGAAAACGCGCTGGAAATACTTCTCATGAAATTATCAACGAAATCTCTGATATATGTCGACGATTATTTACCGTTGATATCATGGACATTAATACCAATCGGGAATTTATCCATGAAATCACAGATGACTAAATCACTCGACACATAATTTAGATCATGGTGAATTATTAAATAAAATGATCGTACACAATACATATTGTAGACCAAGAATGATCAGAGTAATAAATTCACGATTACCAGTTTATGAAATAACCTACGGAAATGGACATGGTGATGTTGTTCGTGGTTTATTTACCAGGATATCCCCAAAAGCAATGTCAATTGCAAAACAGTTATCAATGAGAGCTATCGATGTTATTCGCAACAAAGCTCCTAGCGCAATCGTTGATCCTGCCGGTAAAGCGTTTTCTGCGGTCAAAGACAGAATTTTACGGTTATTACGACCAAGAAACAATTGAAATTACCATCTACTGAAGTTATGCCTGCAAATGAAAGTAAAATAATAAATCAGGCCGCAACCCAAAAATTAATGGATCTGGCTGATGCATCGTTAAAAGAAGAATAAGATAACATAACAGCTAGTCTGATAGCAGGAAGTGATCTTCGTAGACAATTTTAATTTGGATTATAGTAATTACAATAAAATGTTTAAGCGTGAAATTGATACAGAGTTCGATATGGGTGAACCAGTTCGTAAAAATGAATCCTTGCGCGATTATCAATATTATTCTTACGATGCAGTAAAACCAAATCAACGTGGAAGAATATAATTACAAGTATAAGATACAAGTCGGTATTTCGTACCCGATGAGGCATTATCAAAGTCGAAGGTCGGCTTATAAAATAAACGATACAAATTATGAAGCTAATACTAAACTTACTTTTGTCAATAATGGCATTATGGCATTATTCAGTAGTGCCACATACATCATCGATGGAAAACATATCGAATCATGTCTGCAACATATTGATGTTGCTACGACGATACTTGGTCTAGCAAGATACTCTGATGACTATTCAAGATCAGCTGGTTCATTGATGATGTTTGCAAAGGATATAACCGATCATGCAGATCACACAAATTTAACTACTGGTAATGTACGAGCTGCAGGTGGACTCGCATACGTAAATGCACTATTATCAAGAAGTTACAATTTTAATCTTGTATTTGCAGCACGTACGTCAGTGTTGACCGCTAATGGAGAATTTTTGTGTGTAATTCCATTATCTCATCTTTTTGGATTTTGCAGAGATGTTAGAAAGGTTATATGTGGCGCTAAACACACTATAGTATTTGTCAGAAAAGACTCAGGCAATGATGCAGTCTGGCAAGCCGATGGGGTTGTTGATGAAGCTAAAAAAAAGATTTAAAAAAATATCATTGTGGAAGTCGGTAATGGTTCCATCTATCACAGAAGACAATAAATTAATTTCTTTCATGAATCAAGGTGATAAATCACTGCTATCGTGGAAAACAATGATTACAGATAGTATTCAAGGTAATGGTGCTGGTCAATTTACATGGCATATATGAGCACAAAAGGGGGTTTCAGCACCACGAGATATTTTTATCGCACTTCAGGCAAATGCACGAGTAAATAATCAGAAAAAGTACGATGATATTTTACACACTTGGTTTTTAAGAAAGAATGGACATCAATAACCTACATCAAATATAAAGTTAAATTTTGAACATAATACTGTTTCACGTGCATATCATCGTTTAATGTCATTGATGAGGAATGATCTAAATGTAGATACCGTTTGGCAAATATCACAACAAGATTTGGAACATTATATCTGATCTATTACTTTTTACTGGAACATTTGGATTTATACAGACAATATGTTGTTGATATATACTATCGAGCTAATGTAGATATTTTTCTTGCTGGTGGTATAGGTCCACCTGTTGTTCCTGCTGGTTTCAGAGCGATCGCTGTTATACTTAGCGACAGAGCAATATTAGTCGAGGATGTTAGTGGACGAATGCGAGTCGTTGATGCATCCGTAGAGAACATGTTATTAAAATCAATCAAGTAAATAGAAAAATGTCGTATAGTCATGTTAACGCAACTCTGACTCAAGGTCAGATAAAAAAGTTACAATCAAAAAACGCAAGACAATGTGGGGCAAAAATAACATTAAAGAAAAAACAAATGAGTGGTGGTTCAAACAAATTATCGTTAACCGGTAATCAGCTTAAACGTTTAAATAAAGCTCTGGTATCAAAAACTGGAGTTCAGCTTGAAGTTTATCCAAGTGCCATCAAAGCTATGATTAAATTAGGAGGTATATTTCCACTTCTTGCAGCAATACCAGTATTAATTGCTGCGGCCGCACCTGCAGTTGCAAAAGTGGCTACGTTAGGTGCTGTTTTTAACCGCCGCTGCAATGGCATTACAAAATGCAACAGGAAAAGGGTATAAAAAAGTAACGGTCTCACACTTCCGTGAACTTATCTAGGAAAAAGACTGAGACTTCCAGGAATATAATAATAACGATGGCAAATTTTGATCTGATAAATGCTGCTAAAGGATGAAAAATAAAACATTTTAGAGGAATGTTTATGCGCGATCAATTACCGAAAAACCACATATAGTTGAAACCGGTCTCATCAATCTCGATTCGAATTTCGGTACAGGAACTCACTGGGCTGCAAATGCGATTGATCCACTCGGAATTGTTTATTTTGATTCGTACGGACTATACCCCAAGTTGAATTTTTAAATTATATTAATCAATTGCCTGCCAAGATTTGGTATTCAACGTTACTGAAACAGACAATGATAGATCACCGATATGTGGTCGTGAATCCATCGCCTTACTTCATGCGATATCAAAATCAACTAAACCACCTCATAAAGTTGTACCCGAATACACAAGTAATCGTTGGACAGGTATTTGCAAATAGTACACATATATAATGGTCGATATTTACGGAAGATCATTGATCAGGAAAACCGACAAAGGAATCGATAAAGATTTCGACGAATCACAATATGCAACACGAGATGACCTTGCTGATATTATGAACCTAGCTGGGGTTGACCGAGACGAAGTTGTTATTTTTCAGGACAAACATGGTGTTTTGAAAACAAATAATATTAAGTGGAATGATATAGTTCGTATGGTTCTTGGCTATGGGTAATATTTCGGTATTCACAGACAGCGGAAAAATATGATATTCAGGAATATCAATAGAATATATCAGGAGTGAAATTATTAAAAAAAAAACAAAATGATTATCAACGTCAGGTGGTGTATTAACAGGGGAATTTTCCATGAATGGAACTAAAACAACTGTCTTGAGCCATCCATCATCAGATGAAGATGCGGCTATAACAAGATACGTTGACACTGTTGATGTTAAATTATGTACGCTAAAAACCGAACATGAATCCGTTAGTGGTACATTATCCACCTTTAAACCCGAACACGAACGTCTTCACATGAACGACCACAATACCGTAGACGGAAAATTATCTACGCTGAGAGCCGAGTGTGACGTTCACGTAGGTGCGTTTACAAATCTCCGTAGAAATGTCAGAAAGATCGATGAAATTGCAGATGGATTCTTCGGAAAACCATTAATCATTGACACGAAACTGTCTGATATTAAAACATCAATCGATACGATTACGAAAACACCGGAAGATATTGTAAGTGATGCTCATGATATTATTAATAAAATTGATCTCCTTGAAAATTATCAGGATAAAATTATGCATAAGCGGATTAACAACGTCGTATACAGAATATCATTAGGATCAACATCATGGTCCCAACAAAATAATACTATCAAACATACCGCAGCTGTTACTGGCGCGTACAGCTTGTCTGTGCATATTAGTGCAAAATTCGAGATATTTACAACCTATCCATGGCGTCACTCAACCGACAAGTTTTCTGGAACCGTATCTGTTATATTAAACCGAGGAAACGAGTAAACATTTATCCTGGTTGCATCCGACAAAACATTTAACCACATCAACGATCTGGTGGTGTCTAGAATTTGTTGCCGAATCACCTCAATTGATTACAGTGTAAAAAATATGGACTACAGATACAATCAAGCGCGTGAGTGGCAAGATAAATTAAAATCTATCATTGATACGTACACGATAAAAGTAAAAAATATCACAGACGTGTAATTGTCATTGACATAATTGTATACGCAGTCTCCGCGGTTGTTGAAGGAGCCGGTATTTTATTATCCGTAGTAACAATGACATTACCTGCGGTCATAACGATCTGTGTTTCAGCATCAACTGCGATCGCTGCAGCTTTTAATATAATCGCAAAAAAATATCGACGTGCACAAATAAAAAATTGTCCGACTATGCGCGAAGTTACACGCGGCAACGGCGTTTTATTCTAAACTATCATAGTTAATATCTGAAAGCCTCAATGATGCTTCAATATCGGATTCTGAGTTCGCATTAATGACTAAAATATTCTCTGAAGCGATGACTGTGATAAAAGCTACACCCATTAAAGTTACAGATAAATAGATAAATGGCAGCACAAGAACTATTGCAACAGATTGCCACGAACACAACACCGGTGAAAACCATTATGAAATCAGTGAGCACAACCAATCCTGAATTCAGTATTAATTTTCCAACTGCAATTTATCAAGGGAGATTGCACTTGCACAACTGCGAGTATATCATAGTTGGCCAAATATCAGATCTGAACCATTTGGTGGATTACTTCCAAATAATTCGCTTGTACTTGCAAACAAAAACAAACCAGATGGAACCCCAGATTTCTTTGTTGTTTCTATCCCCATAGGTAGCTATCAGATTGAACAAATCAACGATGAATTCCAGCGCAGAATAAAATCAACAACAAAAAAAGAATCAAAAATAACTATTACTGTTCACGAACCAACATTATCATCTGTGACTGAAGTAAAATATTTCGATTACGTTGTAGATATTTATCGATCATCGATAAAAACTGTTCTAGGATGGCCTGAAACTTCACCACATACTGATGATGTTCTCAGATTTAACAATAATCAAGATGCTGAAGGCAGACATATTTCACCATAGATTGTAAATATAACCTCAACGGTTGCAATCAATCTTGTAATTGATGGTAGTTATCAAACAGATCTTGGGATATCGAATCAAGCTCAACAAGGATACGTGCTTTACACATTTACTCTAATGGTTCCTCCTGGTTCCTTGATCGTGCAGGAACCAATCAATTCTGAATATATACGCACGCATAATCAATACTTGTCAAGAATAAATGTTAAACTCAACGACAAGACTGGACACTTGATTGATTTACGTGGCGAGGTTTTACTGATAGATCTCAATGTAAAATCGTAAACGATTTTTATCGTAAACGACTTTTTGATTTTGATTCACGAATTAATCGGATAAATATTACCTATGTACCATCACGTAAATGTTTTTATACACGACAAGGAAGCATTTGGAAATGCAATCAAATTAATATTTACACAGTCTTCATTCAACATCGTTGATATATTCATTGATGGGTTCGGTGCGAAGATTTTTTTACTGACGCAAGAACAGTTAGATAGACTGCGGCAAGAACATATTTCTATGATCACGTGTGACCGAGATCAGATTATAAACTACGCGCATTCCTGCATTAAACTTGATGAACTTAAAAAAAATATAATATAGTACTGAATAAAAATCTGAATTCAGTAAAACAGAATATTTCATTACAGATTTGATGAAAATTCATCTTTTTGTATCCATTTTAGTCAATTTCATCGTACAAAATCTGTTAGATTTCTGATTGTTGTATGGTAAACCCCTACAATTCTCTAAATATATTATCGATGAATCGTTTATTTCATCTTTTTTTGGTCTGTTTTTGTATATTTTCGTAAAAATATATCCGATTTTACTTGATTTATGAGCAAAACATGGCAAATTTAACGATCTATCAATATATCATTTAGAGAATGATTTAACCAAAACGTGATAAATACTATAATGTACATGACATGAAGGAACTTTTTGATACCATACAAATCACTTGTCTTTTAGATTTCCTGAAAGAAGTAAATCTTT
Source organism: Unio pictorum (assembly GCA_030141615.1). Lineage (NCBI taxonomy): Eukaryota > Metazoa > Mollusca > Bivalvia > Unionida > Unionidae > Unio > Unio pictorum. The sequence continues at coordinate 609,707 of JARLTB010000050.1, forward strand.
ATTTTAAACTATAACGTGTGTGCCATCACCTAGAATATTTTTATTTAATGCAACTACGGCGTCTTATTTTCAACAGCTTTTTATCAACATGCACCATTTACATCTCCCGTTGATTGGAAAGCTTCATATTTTACTGTTACCAACATCTTTCCATTTTACTTTGAACTATATGGTTTTCTATGTTGCTGGTCGATATAAAACCTTTTAGTATTTTAAACATGTATAAATACAACCTATTGTATGGCGTTAAATAGCCTAAGTGTGCTGGAGCGCCGTTAAAAATCAAACAAACAAACAACAAATTTAGAGAATGGCTCGGGGTTTTACCTTCAAATATTACAATTTTCATAAATTTTTCTATGATATTTCGACTAAAATGGATACAAAAAGATGAAATTTCATCAAAATTTACAAATCTGAATAAACAAAATTATAACATAATAAAAATATTATAACATTAAAAAAATTGTATAACAGAATAAAAAAGGATATTATATCATAATACAAGAGGACATTATAACAGAATAAAAACAATATTATAGCAGAATAAAACAACAGAACTGTAGAGGAATTAATCCAAGCTGCCATAGGTAACAGCGTTGTCATTTATAATCTTTTTTTAGTTGTCTCACGCGTGTGTTAATGATTTTGTTCGTTTCATATTCGTGAGACAGTTTCGATTTAATATTTTCTACTGCGATAGAAAGTGGTACAAATTTACCTACATCTGTATCTTTTACAATTGATAAGAACTGGAACATTAAAGACTGTACGTTCTTTATCAGCCTATACTCCGTTGAAAGTGTATAACCACCTCCAAGATTTTGCTGTAGGATTGACTCGAAATCACAAATTATTTTTTCTGGATCGAGTTGTATATTTATCTTTTCATTTTTTTACTACAGATATGATAGCATTAATATTTTCGATTTTCATGAATACATATAACATATATATTTAAATTTTAAAAACATATGACTTTTAACCCGTAGTTCACTACCTTGTCCTAGCAAGTTTAAGGCATATTAAGCACAGCAAAACCTTTGAACCCCAAGGTCACCACCGTGTCCTTGCAGGAATAAGGCATATTAAACATATAATCATAATTAAGGACAGTACAACATTTAATCTCTAGTTTCGAGTGTTATAGCAGGTTCAAGACACTTGAAAAACACAACATCAATATAATACCAATTACGTATATCGGTGACAGATTATGTACACACACACACACACACGGTAATCAAACCCGGGTGAGTAAAACGATCACCCAACATGATTCAAATCATGAAAAAATGTGTACATAATTCTGTTAAATTTCGATTTTTGAATTTCGTTTCTGAATTTTAATTTTGAGGTCCTGAACCCCCCTCCAGAAAACCATTTAAATCAGTAATTGTCCGTTGCAAGATTCGAACCACGGTTGCCAAAAAGAGCGTTCTACACGATACCAATTTGGCCACTGTTTCATCTGAGAAATATATATTTTTTTAGTTAATATATAACTATCTGTACAGAAGATACTTTATATACATAATTGTATATATTTTCACAGATATTATATATTTGTAAAGACAATTTGAATATAATATAGTTATCGACATATAACTATAACTTGAGCATTATTCCTCGAAAACTGGTGAGTATCAAAGTTGGCTGTAAGCACATATACTGCTGTTGTGTGTAGATTTTTGGAAATGGTCATTGTATGTTGTCATTTGAAATTTGGACACACACACACACACGACTATATTTCACAGATATAATTTATTATTATATATTATATAGTTAAAAACAGGTTGGGTTTTTCCGATCAATTCATGTCTGAATACATGTACGTCGTAACGAGTCTAAAAATAACTTTCTTGAATTATACGCTACGTGATGTTATTTCTGCTTCTGTTTTGTTTGTAGTGAGAACAATAAATCTCTTGTAATAATTTGAAACTATTATCTGATTATGTGACTTTGCTGATATTAATTAGGTCGTAGCTGGTTGATTAGTTAATTACAGCGACAAAATAAATCACGTTCTGCGGAAAAAAGTAATATGGAGTAATCTCCCATTTTTCAGTTCATTAACAATTCAATAGTATATGAATTTACAGAGATGGCACCTTTTTGTAATACTGAACATCATAATAATATATCTGCCTGAAAATACCCCCACCCCAAAAAAAAATATATTAAATAAATGGTAAAGTAATATAAGCAACATAACTACAAAGAGACAGTCTTTCCTTTCAACAGCATTGAAATGTAATTTTTTGTTTATATTTTTTAGAGAATTTGATAATATTTTCTGCGACAGCGTGTATTGAATACCTGTATATATCAAACTATTTACCAGCGGAATATATTGATGGTAATATTACTTCTTTGCAAGTCTCTATATTTGTAGATACAACTGGTCTTGCACTATTATCATTATAACCGACATTTCCAAATCTACTATTTTGACTGGGTGTGACACCTCTAAGATTAGATACAGAGTTGTGGAGTTTAACTCCATCAATATGATCTATGACAAGACCAGTTTTGATCACCCCACGTAAACACTTGAACACAAATCTATGAGAAAGATACATTTACACGGAAATGGAGATAACCAGTATTAATAACGAAACCAACGGTTTCTTTAGTCGACAGTTCCTGACAACACCATCACGTTTTACTTCGTAGTTTTTTTTATGATAGGATGTCTCATAAATTCCTTTTGCTATATTATATATAAATATCTTTTGTTCATTTAATTATTTGCCTTGATCATTACTTTGAAATCTAATCAGATAATCTTTCGGGCTTTTTATAATCCTGTAGCCATCATTATTTTTGTATCATAATATCGTTTCAATTCTCTGTTTTTTTACTACCACATTTCACACACAAGCGTGTTTTACCTCGTACTCCACATTGTAAACACGGTTTGGGTCCTACACTTCCATCTGGGACACGTTGCGAGTGGATTGCGGATAATTCGTTTACGCAAGATATGTTACAAGGAGTAACAGAGATTCATTGTTTTAATTATTATTATTATTATTATTATTATTATTATTATTATTATTATTATTATTATTATTATTATTATTATATATATATATATATATATATATATATATATATATATATATATATATATATATATATATATATATATGTGTGTGTGTGTGTATGTGTGTGTGTGTGTGTGTGTTTGTTTCTAATTTTTTTTAATTTAAATACTTTTAATTATAATGATGGGGAATTCGAGAGATTATCCACTTATCGAGCTTTCTAAAAATAAATTTTTAAATCCTAACAAAATATTCTCTGTGCCGATGCGAGTTCTGGTTCATCCGACATATAAAATCTTGATCAATAACATACATGACGCCAAAAAAGAATTTCAGAAAAATTAAGCATCTCATGTGTGGTTGACGTTTAAGATTATAATTGACACTACAAATATAGATGATACGATGAACGACAAACGAGCAGCGATGATCATTAACTACCTCGACGATAGAAAATATATTTTAAAATAAAATTGATGGTACTATCAGATACATACAATTGGATTATTCGTGATAAACGTGATCCTGTCCTTCACAACGAAAAAAATGTCATACTGAGTAAAGGTTCCAAACCAGGGATGTTGACCGGTATTGATAAACTATATTACGAAAGATCTTATCATGTTACAGAGGTTATCTATGGGATATATCCGCTTGAGAAACCCAACATTGATAATCTGAAGCCGATGAAATTCTCGAAGATAACCTGTGTTGCCGAACGAATAACAGAACATTTCACCGTCTCGACTCGCGGGAAGGGATTAACTGATAACCGACTAATATAATAAATTCGTGTTCATAAATAGTCAAAAATACCGGAGCATCTATCAAAGATGTTCCTGAACGCGGAAAGAAATTGAAATTCCCTATAACAGTACAAACGATAACAGGAGAGATCTTATACGAATCGAAATTTAAATCAAAGAGAGCTTCAATCGAAATTGTTGATCATAATGCGCATGCGTGGACCAATGCAGTAACAGTATTTCCACGCAAGAGGACGGTTAAATTATATAACGGTGATATGTTTGACTTTATTAACGAAATAAGTAAAAACGATCCTGTATCTGTGTGGTTGTGTAGTTCTGAAGATGAATCATATGAGTTTGTAAGACCAAATGGTGATATTTATCGAACAGAATCCCTCCACAAGAAAATGAGAAAATATACCCCTGACGAAAAAATACTCGGTGAATGTTTTACTGTTTCATCAGTTGCAGCTCATTTTGCTAGAGAGAAAAATTCCTGGAAACCAACTCGGTTTGATTTTTTGATGATATAATATTAAGTTGTGTTATATATGGTCACGGTGGACTGTGGAACCGTAAATGCTCGTAAATAAAGATGTTATCTATGTTGATATGATTGCATGTCATCCGGGAAGTTTCCTGGGATACGAAGAATGTTCTGGGTATTTTAAAATATTCGGTCACCCGACACAAGAGATGACGCGAGTATCAATAAATGGACCATTACCTGATTTTGATATTACTGGATTCGCTTGTATTGAATCATTCGAGTTTACATAAAATCTTCATCCGATTTGTTATGTATGGTTGGGTAGACATTTTTCAGAAAAGAAGTGGGCTCCAATAGTATTGTAACGATATATGCTTGATTATTTAATGTTGACGTCGTTGATTGTCAGTGAAGAGATTATATCATACCGAATGCATACCGAAGTTTGGTTACCACAACAAAGGGAATATTCTGATGAAGATAATCCAGATAAAACCGACTTTGAAAATAAAAATGCAAGTGATCTTGCCATGAAAATAATAGGTAAATTTACCCAAGGATGATGATACGATCATAAACCATAAACGACTTTGTACAATAATGATCACGGACGATGCTGAATTAAATTTTATAATCGCTGATACAACGAAATGAAATACATTTAGAACTCGGATACAGCTTTCCTATCAAATGGTACTAAGTTAGGTACAATTGTGCGTTATATTGACCGTGAATCTCCGCAGTATACCCATTTAAGATCTTCGCTGCTCGCGTACGTTTCGATTAATCTGTTATTAATGATAAATAAAATTCCATAGTTTGCTGTCAGAGTAGATACCGATTCGTTTAATATCAGTAAAAAATATTCAAGATTGCTAGACCAACTAAATGTCAACAATCATGCACCATGGGGTAAATGGAGAATATAAAAGGAAAATATACTCGATTATTCTGAATTAGCAGATGTTCCAATCAAATATATTGACCGTACAAATAATCAGATATTGAAAACATCATCTGCCCCATCAATATATGGTTCCGCATCTAGAAACAAAACTATATATCTCAATGGACATGGAGGTATAGGAAAGACGACGCGTGCGATTGAACTATTTCAGAATTCGGATATGATCGTTTTGACACCTACACACAGACTTGCGCGAGAAATGACCCAACGAGGAACACAGTCATGTAATTATCACAACTATTCAGATTGAGCGGAGACGCATGGAATCCTGAATTTAGTTTATCTTGCGGTGTGTCGCGTCAGCAAAATATCTCAGCTATGTAGGACTGTCGTGGATGCGTCAGAAACCACTGGCAATGTTGACAATGATATTGTAAGAAAAAAAATAGATAGCTATAAACAATGTGATAAAAAAATAAACGCGACTTCGATCTTGACGTACAATTTATCATAACATTGAAACAACAACAGGATAATTACTGTGCAAGCTGTAATTGTATAATGCTGTGGCAATACTCGAGAACAAATCCTAGACAATTTACCGTAGATAGAAAATATGAAAGTCTTGGTCATACAAGTAATAATGTGATGTTAACTTGTATTGGTGTTGGGTGCTAGTAAAGTGAATGTGGTGGTAATTGTGTATCCTCGAGAATTACCTGTAATTGTTCATGTGTAAATCCACGGTGAGAAACAGTTCAATCTAATCTGTAGATTGCAGGTCTACCTGTGGATCGTACCACGCTGGATATCTTGTGTGTAGTAATACTCCAAATAGGATCTGTCGCTCTATTTTTTCCTCCTTCAAGTTCACCTCGTTCGTATAAATACCTAAGGATGGCATTATCTATCATTGACTGCGGTAAACAAAACTATGCTTAATTGGTATATATTTCCTTTTAATCACATTAACAGGTTTCATGGCAGTTGTTCCCTCATTGTTTAATGCAGCTATCACACTTGGTAATTTGCAATCCATTCACGAGATCTTGTATCCTGAATGAATTCCTTCGCGTATTGGTATCCAAATAACCGTTCAGCAAGTGTTCGATTAAATCGTTCTATGATCGCTTGATCACGATGAATTTCAGTATGTCCTCGTCGTAATTTAACATTATGTCGCTTCATTAATGATTATACTGCACCAAGAAATTCTTTGCCAGAATCAACTTGTGATAGTTGTGGCCATCGCAAGTGTCCTCGTCGATAAATCCGTTCGAAGGCAGATACAACTTCAGTAGTTGGTATAGTTGATAACGGTACTGCATCTTTATATCTACTTGCAACATCAACAACGGTTAATGTTACTCTACGTATACAATCATCAAGTAAAAGCAGAATATCAGCCTGATGAACTTCGTTAGGAACATTACCATCAACATGTGCGTAATCGATTCCTTTAGGTGGTGGTAGATAAATATTGCTTGTCGTACTAACCACGCTGCGGCAGTATAACGTGGGACATTTGCTGCATTAGCGAGCTTAACGATTGCTGTTCTACCTTTCCAGTATCATCTTGGGCTATAATAAATTGATTCCATTATAATTATTTAAATACCTAGCACCTATTGATAATTTGGTAGATCTTGTTCATGAAGTCTAATGTCAAGTCGAGTGCCAGGACAACATCAATTATAGCCTGGAAGATGTTTCAGCCCACGGAGTTTCTTTAAATTTTGACATTAATGTTGCAATGTCACCATCGGGCTTTTCTTGGTAAAAAGGAAAATGTCTTTCTGCCACAAGCGGAACATTTTTCACTGTATGCTATTATTTTATGTTTTGTTGTAGCCGTAGATGAATCAGTAGTTTGAGTTTTAACTTTACAGCGTAAACATTATAAATCCATGATATAATATTATATCGTGGATGTAATTGATTTTCAGCGACAAGAAGACGAGAACAGGTAAAACATCATCCAGCGTTACCAGAATCATACTAATAGGCCCGTCTGGATGTAGTAAAACACAAGTATTACTTAATTTGATAATGAGATGATTGAAATGGAATATATTTTATTTAGTTGCACCATCTGTAGATGATCAGAGATGCTACGAAGTATTTATGGAATTTAATGAAAACGCACGAATGCTGAGCGGTAATGATAATATTGATTTTATAACCGACATTGATGAAGTACCATCTGTCCATGATCTTAATGGAGTCGTTAATAATTTAATTGTGTATGATGACGTAATGCTATATAAACAATGAAATCCGGCAAGAATATTTTCTCGAGGAAGGGATAAAAATACTGACGTTTTTTTATGTATCCCAGTGGTATTCACAAATTCCGAAAGTAATCAGAGATTACTGTAATATTTTAGCTGTATTTAATGGAATTGATACATACATGCTAAGAAATATTCATCAGACCTGGTGTAGCGGGGATATGGATGTAAATAAATTCAGGAATTTCTTTTCACATGCGTAAGCAACACCGTATGCTTTTATTAAGTCCTGCTCGAAAATATTCTCGCAGCAGACATAAAAACACAGATATGATTTACGTAATCCAGCGTTATACACAAATCACTAAGTGATCAGAGATACATCAATATTTGTGCTGTGTTTAACGGGGTTGATCACATACACTTAGAAATATTCGTCAGACCTGGTGCAACGGTGATATGGATTATAAAAATTTTAGAAATTTATTTAGTCATGCTAAGTCAACCCTGCAAGGTTTATAACAATACATTTACATGACCCGATATCAATATATTGTATCGGACGTAATCAAATATTCGGATAGCAGCAGAGAGGGCGCGACTTCGGTAAGGTGTCATCGGGCAAATTAAAACGTCGTACAATTTTTTTAAAACAACAACAACAAACCAGTAACACAATCAACTAATTCAACAGAGATTATATCGGTCAGTTAGAGGATACACAATCAAGTACTTCAACAGAGATTATATCGGTCAGTTAGATGATAGGGTTTATCGTTATGGACCTGACATTTTTCTTTATACCATGGTCAAAGTTGCCGCGGATTCATTTTACATCGATGCCATGTATAAAGAATCGATGACTTGTTTTACAACCACTAATGTTTCCTGGAGTTCGTGGAGAATAAAACAATTAATGCTGTATAGTTTTGATTTATACTCGGATGTTACGATCGAGGATGATTAATATTGTAATCATATATCAGAATATATGTCGAAGGCGCCGTCTATATAAGATCCAATATCAATATATAAAACCGTTTATTTGAACGGGGAGGTGAGAAGTGGTAAAACAACTCGTGTTATTAAATTATTTCGATAAAATTCAGTATGATTGTGTTAACAATCACACACCGACTTGCATTGAGATGAAAACCCGAAGAGTTCATTCTTGTACTGATCATAGTTTTCTTCGATGGAGCGGCGACGCATGGACTCCTGATCGAATGGGAGAGAAATATAACCTTCGGATTATTATTTGCAATGAAATATGCAAGGTATCGTTGGAAACGTTAAACACATTTATCGGCTGGTTATTGTTGAAAAATACAGCTGTGATAATGTGTGGCGATCATGTTCAATCACCGTCGTTAATTGGATTGTCTCCGCACGATTGGCAAAAGAGATATGTGGATTATTACGAGAAGATAAATGACGATCATGGAGCTTAATGACAAATTAAAAATGTTTAAGAAATTAATCAGATTACAACCGAATAAAATCCAGTGTTTCACAGCACGTGAAATGATTCTGGAGACTTCCATGAACGACTTTTTTGAAACGTGGAAATCAAATGATTTAATAATAGCAATTAGTAAGATAACCAGATATAAACCTTAAATGAAAATTATTGCACGAACATAAGAAAATGTTTCGAACGCTGCCTGTACCATTGTGCTATAGACCAATTGATAAACAACGACAAAATAACGACGTTGATGTTCCTGGAGAGTCTACTAAGACAAATTGAGTATTAAACTATATTGTTATAGTCGATATCAATGTTGCCAAAGATGCATTACGCGCCGTAATATCTACGTGGATACATTCATCTCAAGGACTAACCATTTCTGACACAATTGTTTGGATCGTAGATGATAGTATCGAGTGGTCAAACTTAGTCTTATTAATATTAATATAGTTGACGGTCAGTGAAACAATTATAAAATATCGGAAACAACTTCCGTTTTGGTTTCCCACATCTGAATTGATGCCTTTCATCAACTACGATGTTGAGGCACCCGTGAAATATATGGACGATGAAAACACCGCAACAAATTTCGGCTGGAGAATAATTGGAAAATTCACTCAGTGTGGATGATATGATCATAAAGGATATCGCACACGATTCAGTTTGGATAAAGCTGAACGAGATTTTATAATCGCTGATTCAACAGCAATAGAAATATTTGTAAGTCTAGAAGACGGTTATTTATCCGAAGGAACAAAGTTGGGAACTATATTTGGTTATACCGATGGAGAATCGCCTCATATGTCGATATAATCGATATCAATGTTGTCAAAGATGAATTATGCGCTGACAAATCTACGTGGATACATTCACATAAAGGATTAACCATTTCTGACACAATTGTTTGGATCGTAGATGATAGTATCGAATGGTCAGATTAAGTCTATCTCCCGGTGTCACGAGTTACAAAATATCTCAACTTCGGAGGGTTATTCTAAATTTCAACGATGATATAATATGAACAAAATCTCGCCGAGTATAAACAGCTTGATACAAAAATCGCGACCTTGATATCGATACTGAATTTATAAGAAAGCTACAGCAACAACAAAATAATCATTGTGTAAGTTGTAATTGTATAATGCTGTGGTCCTAGTAATAAATACCTACGTCAATTTAACTTAGATAGAAAATACATTAGTCGTGGTCATACGCGAGAAATTACGATGCTGACATATCGTAAATGTAATAGACGTCGGGGTGCTAGCACCCTTTATTAGTTAAGTGATCGTGGTGGTAATATAATATGCGTGAGAATCACTTATCGTTGTTCACGTGTAAATTCATGCTGAGGAACAGTTGAATTTAATCTGTAGATTGCGGATCTACCCGTAGATCTTGTGATGTTAGATATTTTGTGTGTGGTAACACTCCATGTAGGATCGGTCGCTCTTTTTTACCATATTCAAGTTCACCCGGATCATATAAATATCTCACAATGACACATCGAGTACTGGTTATTTCGAAAAATCATTTCGTGCAGGTATGTTTTTGTTATCGCGTTAATAGGTTTAATATTGATTGTTCGAGTTATTTTATTATTCAGCGCAGCTATCACAATCCATTCTCGAAATCTCTTGTCCTGAATAAATTCCTTACCGCATTGATATCCAAATAACCGCTCAGCAAGCGTTCGATTAAATCGTTCAATATTTGCCTGATCACAGGGTATTGCAGTATGTCCTCGTCTAATGTTGACATGTTTCATCAGCGTTGATACTGCACCTTGAAATGTCTTTCCTCGATCAATCTGTGGCAACTGTGGCCATCGCAGACCACCCTGTGGTCCAAGTCTTCGTTGATAAATTCGTTCAGATGTAGAAGCTATTTATGCTGCTCTCTTTTCCACAATGGATCTGCTTCTTTGCATTTGTTCGCAACATCAATGACTGTTGATACGTATTTGTATATCCGTCCTTTTACAGTATCATGTGTAAGAATGAAATATTAGCCTGATTAATTTCATCTGGAACGCTGACATTAAAATGGCTGCATTTGATTTTTTTGGCGATGGAAATTAAATTTGCTATATTGCTTGTCCTGATAACCAATATGCCGCCGTGGCGCGTGTAACGTTTGCTGCGCAGGCGAGTTTACTAATTGTTGCATTACCTCTCCAATAACATCTTGGGGAACAATACATAGATCTCATTATAATATGAATTACCAACCCGAGCAACCCAGCTTCCAAATACTAGTTTATCCTTCGTCGTGGTTTTTATTAACCAGCAAGCTAAATTTTCTTAGAAAGATTTATCAGTAATAGAATTTAACACATGAATTAATTTCACATCGGCGTGATCAATAGTGTTTTGGTTAATCCTGTCTGATATCAAGTCTAGTTCCGGGACAACAATAATTATATCCTTTTAGGTGATTTTCTGAGGGGTATTTCACTCACGGAGTTCCCTGTAGTTTGACCCGGCGATGTCACCTCCATGCTGCTTTTTTTAAAACCCGACTGAGCGAGAATAAATTTAATTTTTTTGTGCCTTATTGTTTAGATTATAAATCGATGTTGTATTTTATATATCATGAATGTAATTGATCTTTTATCTGCGACAAACACACCTGTCAAGAATCATGCTGCATTATCAAACTTTGTTCGTATGATTACTATAGGTCCATTTGGGAGTGATAAGAGACAACTGTTACTTAATTTGATAATGAGATGGCTCAAGTGGGACAAGTCACATTTGATAATACCATCTGTAGACGAACAGCGGTGTTAAGATGTGTTTAAAGATTTTAACGATGAGGATGTCATTTAATTTATAACCGATATTGATGAAGCACCGAGCGTTGATTACATTGATGGGTTTATGAACAATTTAGTTGTGTACGATGATGTATGGTCGGAAAAGCAAGCAAACAATGCTAGAATATTTTCCAGATGCAGACACAAAAACACTGATTTGATTTATGTAACCCAGCGATATACACAAATACCAAAAGGGATCAGAGACAAATGTAGTAGTCTTGCTATGTTTAAAGAAGTTGATACACATACGTTACGAAATATTTATCAGACATGGTGCAGTGGTGAAATGGACTATAATCGGTTTAGAAATTTCTTTTCAAGCGCGCAAGCTAACCCACATGGTGTTGTAACGATAAATGTCCACGAACCTCGAGCATTATACCGAATCGGTCCTGATACAATCTTTTGATAATTTCAGTAGGGAGGGTGCGACCTTGAATGAGACATCATCGAGTAAACACACTCGCATACAATAATAAAACAAAATCACAAAAGAACAGAAACAGAATTAACTAACCCATAGGAGAATCTCTCGACAATAATACAATGAGTTTCTCACGTTCATAAACACACACGATGGCAACGATTACGTCCGTAAAACTAATTTCCAGGATGCAACCAAACCAATCTAAAAAAGAAAAAATTACGCTCTCGGTTAGGTCTTATACAATCCAGTCGAAATTTCGCAACTGATTTATATTTAGCCACTATGCGAATCGTATCTTCTACAATGTAACATATTGTTTATGTATATGAGTAACTCTGCAATAAATAATATTCCGGTGTCGTTAACCTTTCTGAGACTTTCCAGACTTTTGTGGGACACAGTGCTCTTAGTATGTCCACTGTATAAACGGTATAAGTAAATGAAATGCGCTGAAATTTGAAACTGTGGGTCTTTCATTGGTTTACGTTAAACATATCATCAATTATGATAACCATTCTTCTAAAAGCTCACTCGTTCATTTTGACATCAACATTGTACTTCACTCCTGGGGCTATCGTTTGTTTCCGTCCTCGTTTCATTAAACCTTGCTTGTGTCGCTTACGATGCAGATACTTGATTCTACCATAATAATCATTCAGTCTTTGGTTTGAGTTACTTTCTAAATACCGGTATACCGGTATGCAGAATACATCTGCGATGTTACAAATCGCACCGTTCCATAATAATATTATATTTCGTCCTCTTCTTTTTCTTCTTGTTCTTATTGTTTTTCTTCCTCTTCTGCTTCTTCTCCTCTGATTAGTATTAGTAGTATTGCTATTATTATTATTATTATTATTATTATTATTATTATTATTATTATTATTATTATTATTATTATTATTATTATTTATATTATTTATTGCATGGCATATAATCAAATGACCATTTACTAAAAACATCTACTTATTAAAGAAAAGATTGTGTAATAATGCATATTAAGATGGAAACAGTGATCTACATAAGTTATGCACAGAGATGGAGCGAGCACGAAAGACCAAAACAACCTAATACAATTATTTATACGAATCTAATGGTTTTGTCTCCAAACGAATGCCGATAATTTATTCTCTTTACAATGTTTTGTTCTTTCTGGAAGATTGTAATGTGTCGCTTGTTACCGACATTTTAAATCACAATGAATATTTTTGAATTATTTTTAAGTTTGAAACGAATATAAATCTTTATTGCACGCAATGATTCTTAGGCCTGCTTTTTATGAGGCAGATATATTGGTAAATGCTTTAAAAAGGCATAAAATCAATCTATATATAAAGATGTACAAATGTAGTGTGACAATTTGGCAAATGTAATTTGTTACCAGTTACTTACATTTTGATAGTTACAAATTATGAAATTATATGCTCTACTCATGCTTTGATACTAATACTATTGCTAATATTACTACTACTACTAATAATAATAATACTAATACTGCTAATAATAATAATAATAATAAAGAGGTCTTTGTATGGGGCCTAAAGTTTAGAAGATCTAACCTGCTTGCAACATATATAATGATATGGCTACAAAAGAAAAACACACCTTGAAATTAGAAAACATAGAAACATGCTGATCATATTTAAGACAGGAAACATTTTTATGTCTGTAAGTTTATTTTTGCAGTCGATAAAGGTGAGTATTAAGAGCACTCTTGAAAGGGACCACTGAGCATTTGTGCCTAATTGCAATTGGCAATTCGTTCCACGTTGTGTGGCCCTAGTATGTAAATGAACGTGGTCCATATGACTTCGTTTTCATAGTGGGAATTATGTGCAATCGATAGTCAGAGAAGGAGCGTAAGTATTCTGCTTCTGTCTACACCCGGGTGTGGTCAGATTGGTATGTTGAACCGGAATCCGTCATTGAAACGTATCAGAGAGACAATATTTTGTGTCTGATCTTGAATAGAATGGACAACCAGTGTAGAGAACAGAACAGCGTGGAGTTGTGCCATAGTCGTGGTACTCTAGAGAAGATCTCTGAAGTTCTGTTATGAACATTTTGAAGATTTTCTAGTATATACTGAGACGAAACAGACATACTTGAGTTACAATAGTCTAGTCTTGAAAGTAATATGAACACACGACTGTTTTAATGACATCAACTGAAAGATATTTGTGAATGGAGCTTATACGGCAAAGCTCAAGACATGCAGCATTGTACATGTTCATGTTGGTGCAATGAATGAGTTCAATCCAAAGTAATACCTATGTTTCGTACTGACTGTGTGAATTTAATGTTGTTGTGCGGATATCTATTGTTTGAGGTAAAGAGTGTGAATGAGAAAGTCTTGACGATGTGATCAAAATGATCACAGTTTCATTATCACTCGTTTGCAGCTTGTTTCGTGTCATCCATGATTTAACACCTGAAATACACCTCTCGTGTCTTTGGAAGGAAGAATCCACTTAATTTTGGTTGGCTAGATATAGTAGTGAGACACTGGATGATGATCACTGACACGTATAAGGTTCTGAATGTATAGAAGGAAGAAATAGATCCAAAAGCATCATCCAGCGAACACCACAACATAGATCAGCTAGGCTTGAATGTATTCCATTTGTGGACACAATTTGTGCCCTGCTGTCTAAGTAGGACTTGAACCACAGTAAGGCTGCATTGTGAATGCCCAATGCATGCTTGAGACGGTAAAGTACTATATCATGGTATATTGTGTTAAATGCTGCATAGAAAGCAAGGAGTGTGAAGACGGTCATTAAATACATTTAAAAGAGTAGTTGCAGTACTGTGGTAATGGCGACGTACATACCGTACATTGCGGAAAAGACTTTGTATTCAAATGAGATACAAGTTGGGTTAGAACAAAGTTTTCTACGAATTGTTTATATGAATTGGAGATTAGAAACTGAGCGGTAGTTCTTTCCATCTTTACGGTCGCAAGTTGAATTCTTTAGCGAAGGCTTTACAATGGAAGTTTAGAAAAATTATGGAATTCACTGGATGAGAAAGAGATATTATTAACATCAGTTACTGAAGCTAGTATTGGATGAGAGCACCCAAGCAGCATTGATGTTGCAATTTGATCAAGTTCACATGCCTTGGTAAACTCTCCATGATGATTACACGTACTAACTCGGGAGAGACGCGGTTTAAATTCTGTAACGTTTGCCGCTGAAACTTTGTATCTCAGCTCTATCGTGACGACAAGTCAATTAAAATTGTGTTGTCAAGCTTATCTCTAATGGTTTGTACCTTGTCATGGACGCATTTCTCCAATATGTCAGGGATGTCGACTGGAGAGTTGTACACATATGTTCCTTGACATTAGATGGATAGTAATCTAGAAGAGCTCTTTGCAGCTTGAACTTTCCGTGATCGTAGTATTGTAGTGGGATAATTTATCTGCATTTAGATTATATTTCTGACGTTCTCCTAAGTGGCTTCATATATATTCTTATGAATAGTAAGTCTGGTGGAACGTCAAATTCTCTCAGCTTTGTGGCGGTCTCTTTCAGCAATGCGAAGCAGGTCCCAAACACTACTATACCACTGAGAACACTTTATAATTGATACTCCAAACACTGCGGCTGGGGCACGTTTTCGAGCAATGAACGCAGACAGTTATCTAGTTTTTCTGCTGTAAGAGGTAAGCAGATTGTTTAGTCTGCTTCGATGTCATGCATTAGTTTAGTTTTATTTCTCATACAGAGATTGCACTTAGTAGCAAATATAGGTTGACGGTTAAGGGATGATACGTCTAGATGGCATATGCTGCATATATGAGCTGATGCAAATTCATGGGATACAAGCGTGGTCCTTATAATATTATAATCAGCTCATTGCAGAATCCACTCTAAAACAAGACCATGTTGTAAATGGGTTGGTTAACTGACCTTTTGAGGATGAAACAATATGTTTTGATGTGTATGTTTTTCGAAGACAGTCATAGTGAAAGTTGAAATCTCCTAGAATAATCAGGTTGAAACCTATCGAATTTCCATTCTCCAGGAGATTCGGACACTGCTCCAAAAATTTTTTTTCAGTCATCTTGTTTTATTCTACTAGGAGGAGAGCGGAAGAAGCAAAACAAATGGTGGAATGACCTTTATTCCAGAGAAAGTGTTGTTTGGGCTAGTTCAAACGATGTGAGGCAGAAATTGAAGGATGTGGTATGGTTAAGATATTTGACGATGGAATTCTTTGTGATGACAGCGATTCCACATCCGCAAGAGTGAGGGGGGATCGACTTGATGGAGTAACTGGTTGGTGCTATATCTACGCACCTGGGTTCATCGCCTGATGTTTTAGCTGTGTTTCTGTCAGGCGAAAGACGTCAATATTCTTCTCATCCTTGATAAAAGTAACTATTTTTGTGAATTTTCCGGTGATCCAACTGATGGGGCATTGCGTAATAGCACAACGGATGACAAAATAAAAGGGATTTAAACCAAGCTATCTAAACTAAAGACCGAATGTTTAAAATGTTAAGCCGGAAAGGGCTAAAATGAGATAACTGAAATTCTTCTTCCCGTTCAACGCCGGCCAGCTTTGAAACAACGTTTCTATTTTCTCTCTTCCGTTTACATTTAAATACTGATGAATGTAGTCTCAGATCGTTTAGTCTAGAGCACAATGTAGTGTGGAGAGCCAAGGAATGATCATTTAAAGCGTTTGATGAGGTTCCATTATTATATAAACGGGATGAATGGCGATCACTTGATGTCCGTTTATTCAAGAACAAAGAGTGTTGTAGTAGTGGAGCAGAACTCCTCAGAACAAATATAAATGTTCTTGTTTCCAAAACAAGGAGATGAATAAACCCATACGAACTGAACATATAATGCAAGATGAAACACAATAACGTAGACGAGGACAGACAACAAGCACATATGTCATGAAAAAGGGAACCAATAAAACGGAACAGCTGCTTCAAACAGGTTAAGCGAATGCAGAATATCTGCCATTTTGTACTAATTACATGAAGGTATTGTATATCATATATTTATAGTTATTTACGAGGTCCCGTTTTTTGATACAGAAGACGAGAAAGCATATTTACGAGCTTACTGTATACGATTAGCTAACAATATCAACATGAAATTAAAATGGTGCAAACACAAACACATACAAACATAAAAATCAAATGAAATTGAACATTTTTTAAGACAATCGTAAAGATCCTTGATTTTTGTAATGATCATTGAATGCATAATATTAAACATTTTCAAACAAAACATTTAAAAACAAACAAGACATCAATGCAGGCAACGCTTTTGGTTGAATGTAAAGAAAATAAGCATGGATACATACTAATAGAACTAAGGAAGAATACATTGCGAAATAGACAAACACAAACCTCTTGGATAATAACGATACACATTGGTGGTCGTCAAATATCAGTTAGTATTGCCAATATCACTTCGACGATTTCTCTAAATCTTGTATATGACTTAGTTGACGGTGTTATCAAGTTGGATCGTAGGCAAGGAAGCGGGTCAAACAGGGATATGTTCTGTATAGCCTTTCTCCAGATGTCTCACCGATTCATTTAATTTTGTCAGTGGCCGCTAATCCTGTATGTTTACGATGTTATAATCCAACGTTGCTATGTACACAATATTATCTAACCAACCACACTTGCTAGATATCCGTTGGTGGAATGGAAAAAATCATTATTAGTTTGTATGTGGGGTTATCTGGGCATATACAAAAGACGTGTTTACACTTTATGTATGTAATTGTCCATGGGGCACCAGGACTGATATATATATATGTCGCAGTGCAAGTATATAAACGCCGTTAAAGATTATTCCAAACATTCGAATAATCTCTGCAATTTTGCGATTGTTCCGCTGTGTACGTAAACGACAGTGCTCTGCCTGGATTTATTTAATTTTACAAGCATAGCATCATTGTAAGCTACAAGATATTTAGTACCATGATGCAGACGATACATCACTAATGTCATTGATAAAGTCAACAGCGGCGGGTATCATTTTCAGCTTTATTGAATACTTTGAGGACATCATAACGTCATTGGTCTCGTCTGCGGTTGGTGCTACTAAAAAAAAGTTTGTCTCATTTGAGTCACCTCATTATGAGGGCGAGTAGCAAATGAGATTTTTTTCGGATCCAGCCGGACCAATGATAATTGCTCGAATATAATTTGCTAATGCTGGATGATGCTGGACTGATACATCTGTTCACGTTCATATTGACCGAATATGTAATTATGTATCAACATGAGCTTATGTTGTGTTTGATGCATGGCTGTCACAGATACAAGAGCAACAACGATAAGGAGTAACATGTGAGCACTTACAGGTAAGTACGCACAATGTGGCATATAAATATCAGTTTTTTTAACAGCACATCGAGCATTGCCGGATGTGATATTGATGCAGCGCTCGTGAAATTACTAAGAATTCCATAGCTTAATCACCAAGGGTTTACCTATCATTCGAGATATAAGAACAGACTAAATTTTCAGACAAAACTGAAACCTTTACGGAGACGACTCAAACTCATCTCTGATATTTTGTCAAACTAAAACCTCCTACATAGAGGGTGAACAGAACGAAACTATTTCAGATAAACTAATATATGACAGTTTCGTTTTTGTAAGAGGATTATATTTGTCAAACTAGGACTGTTACGTCAAAAACAGACGTATTTATTGTCGTGGTTTTGTTAGTTGTTATGGTTTTAACAAAATATGTGATCAAGACCGATACGATATCTTGTTCTAGGGTCACGTACATTTGTCTTTACACATCCATGTGGGATTGACTGAGCGTGACTAAAATATTTATAAATTTATTATCATCCTTGTCACCATCGCACCAGGTTTCATGAATATTTCTAAGTGTATGTTTGTCAACTCCATTAAACAAGGCGAGGATATTACAATTGTCCCAGATCACGTTTGGTGCTTGAGTATACCTCTGAGTAACATATATCACATCAGTATTTCTATGCCTACCTAGTGAAAATATCCTATCGGGGTTTTTGAATTGTCTATCATCACAGCATCGTATAAAACAAGATTGTTAATACTTCCATCATTATAATCAATACTCGGAGCTTATTGGATATCGGTTATAAATTCAATGCTATCCTCATCTATTTCCGATTTTGCTCGCTCGTTAAAATCCTTGAGTTCATCGTAACATCGCTGATTGTCTACACTAGGGGCTACCAAATCCATCTCGTTATTATATTAAGTAACAATTGTGTTTTACCTCTTGCAGACGGACCAATTATAATTATTCCTGTTGAATCAGATGAAGTTTAACAGGTTGTCGGGTAGCTGGATAATCAATCACATTCAAATTATTATCAAATTATGGATTTATATTGTGTTAAATGTAAGAAGCATACTACTACAAACGACAACAATTACAACAAGCAATAACAGATGAGCACTTGCCGGCAAATGTGTACAATATGGTATCAACAAATTTAGATTTACTTCTATACAAAAAATCTAGTAATGTTTTTTTTTTTTAAATGACGAGGTTATATTGCAGCGAAATTGATAATACCCAGGAGAAAAACACCTTTCAGGATATAATTACTGTGGCCCTGGAACCAAACTCTTATATCCGACTTGATAGCCAAGACCATCCAGGACCCTGCGAATATCCTATAAAAGCTATTGATAAGGCGTGTCATGCTCATGATTTTGCTTAAAAAAGTAGCAATATGCAACATAGACATATCGTACTTGTGAAATTGATTCATGCGTTTAATTCTAGTAATAATAAATATTTTAAGGAATCATTAGCTAACTGGTCAGTAAGATCTGCAAAAGAAGGTAAACTGGTATTAGGTGCTGATAATTAATATAAATATAGAATATATTTATTATTCCCCAAGAGGATACTAGAGAGGTAAATCAGCAATTAATAAACTCGCCAGCGGCAAAAGTAAAGATGTTACCGCGGCAGATTTGTTATCAAGAGGGCGATATGGAAGATTTATCTACCCTCGCCTAAACAAATTCACTTTGCACATTTTGATGTTAACGTTCTCAATGAAATTTATCTGGCCGCTATATTATTTCTGCCGCATGATAAACGGTCAAACAAGTACGCGCTAACCGTAGTTGGTTGATGTTGTGAGTAGATACGATCAGGCTGAACCTTTGTTGACGAAGGCGGTATTAGAGGTTTCTGTTGCATTTGAACGATTTATCGACGATGACATGGACCACAAGGTGGTATGCAGTGGCCAAATCTATTACAGGTTAGGCCTAGCAAGAAATTTCAAGGTGCAGTTTTTATCAACAATGAAGCATCATAATGTCACCATACGACGAGGACATACTGCAATACATCGCGATCAGGCAATAGTTGAACAATTTAATCGAACACTTTCTGAGCAGTTCTTTGGATTTCAATACGCGCAGGAATTCATCGAAGATAAACGATCACGTGAATGGATCAAGAGATTACCAGGTGTGATAACTGCCCTAGAAATGAAATTACTCGAACAATAGATATGAAACCTGTTATCGCGATCAAATAAAATGTATATATCCTTAAAAAAAACAAAATCATTTTTCAAACGAGTGCTCGGCAATGTCACTGTAAGATATTTATATGAACCAGGTGAACATGCATGTGGTAAAGAAAAAGTTACTGGTAATATTTGGAGTGTCAAATTGCATAAAATATCGAACATAACAAGATTCAAGGGTAGACCATGAAAATTCTCCATTAATGGCATTCTGCAGACTAGCTGTTGTTGTTGCTAGCCATGACAGTAATGAGTTACGACCTGTACTCATACATGATAGTAGTATTTGACTTGGAGTCATTACTGGCATCCATATTGCGAGTTTTGTTATATTTACTTTACCATTAGGAACACCAGCATGTCGCCAGATTGCATCATTATCATCACCTTTTCTCACGAGGACAAATGTGAGTTTAGCTCCAATGATAACTTTTTCAACATTTCTACAAAATCCGAAAATATGAGGCAGTGGAATCGTGCATGAAAATAATCTTCTCGGTCCCTGCAACATTGATACACATGTTGCAGACCCTTGGTTGTAATTAGGATTAATATACATGACATCAAGGTCAGTTGATGTCCTCGCATATCCGGCTGGTGCTGGATCAAGTGCAGTATCCCGTGCGGTCCTTACTTTAACATACTGAACATGTTTAGCATGATTAGTAATATCCTTACAGAACATCATAGATGGTCCAGACGATTTTGTAGAATCATCAGAATATATCGCTAACACCACTATTGTTGTGGGGATATCAACATCTTTCTGAATAGATTCAATCTCTCGTTAATCAATCATATATGTAGCGCTACTAAAAAAGACATAATACAATTATTGACGAAACCTACTCAGACATTTGAGTCATATATGAATCATTAACCGGATTTTTTTTTTTACTAGTTCTCTTTCTACTTCAATAGATGCTTCAGTAGGTATTTACTTGTATCATGAACTTGAAGTTCAATTCTCCCTCATTCATTTGGTTGCATTGATTTTTAGTAATAAAATTGATAATTAATATTCAGAATCACCTTTAAGCACCGGAGCATCCATATCCAGTGTTGGATAGGTTGAAGATTTAAACATTTTATTATATATTTCTCGATCTAAATCGTAATCTAGCTCGGGATTTCAAACCACTTCCCGCTATCATATTGGCAATGATATTTCCTTACCCATCAAACCCTTCATTTATCAGCTCTGCTTGTTTTTGGTCCGCCACTTGATTTGTTATTTTACTAACACTCACAAGCATAATCTCCGTATATTGTAGATTTCCCGGTGGTGTTTTTTTTTTCGTCGCCGAATCAGCGTGATTAGTTTTTCCTTAGCAGCAATAAATTCTTTACCGGCAATATCATCAACTGTGTTAATACCCTTATCACGAATAACATCAATAGCTTTCATCGATAATTGTTTTGCGATTGGTACTATTTTCGGAACCATCATTGCGAATAACCGTTGAACAACATCACCAAGATCGTCTCCATAATATATTTTATAAACAGGCAATCGTGAATGTACTATATAAGTCATAGTTGTCTTGTTGTGATTACGATGTATTATCATCTTATTGAAATGTTATTTATCTAATCGGGTGACAGTTAGTCACTATGGTAATCATCAACGAGTTTATTAATACATTCTCGATATACACTGAAATCTATGATACAACCTTCAAATAATCGCCTACAGATATCAGCAGCTTCATTAATTTTTTCCGCTGAGTTATTTCCAACTCGTTTACCACCCTCCCCACCCCATAAGAAGTTATAATCGTGCTATATTGGAGAGAATATTATTAGTAGGGGCAACAAGACCACTACCGTGAGTTCCTCTTGGAGTTCCTCTCGGAGAAAATCCCTCACGGGTAGTACCTTGCACACAGGGAGATACTTCTTCCAGTGATCTGCTAATTCTTTGAAGATCATCATCTGTTATTTGTTCTTGTTGAGGTGGGAAAGACTCTTGCTTTGAAGATTTGTGTCTTTTCCTCTGCAATTCTCGCTCTTTTAATTCTTTTTTCTCTGTTTTTTTTTCCAATTTTTGCCACGTTTTGATCTTCTTTTTGCTGTTGTAGTGTTTCTCTTTGTTGCTTTTTAGTTCTTCATATGGATCATATACTTTATCTACCGCACCGAGATATCCTATATTCGGTGCACCTTTGTATCAATTCGGCTTGTTTTAGTTTTAATTTTATAAAGTACATCAGCCCAGTGTTGCATATTTTTAATAGATGTTTTATGCCCCGGTTTCAACATTCTTTTTTATCTTCGTAACGCGTAGCAATTAGTTCGAAAAAATCTTTTAGGTCACTTTATTGATTGTTGTTAAAGTATCTTCGGTAAATTTATTTCCTAACTCTTAGACTATTTTGTCATCGGTTTCTTTTGGATCAAATTGAAATTATGCCGGACCAGGAAGATTTTGTAAAAGTTCCGATGTTTGTTCAGTTACTTTTGCTATTCTTTTAAATTTAGGAAGAACATATCTTTTTACTTCTTCTCCTTCTTTTTCATATATAACTTCTTTAGTGGTTGTAGTAACAAGTTTGAAGAATTTTTCAGCGCCTATTGCAAATTCGACTTGACATTCCTGTCTCTGTTGAGGTTTTTGTTTGACAGAATCTCTCTCGGGGATAAATTTTCTTATTTCCTCTAATCGCTCTCGAACTAGTCTAGTTGTTAACGATTCTCCTACCATTATTGTTATAGCATGCGATTTAGTTCATAGCAGCTAACGAAACCGCGACAACTAATACGTATGTGTTTTGGTTTCGCAACAGTCCTGGTTTAACATAAAGACTCATAGGGTTCAGCGTCTCCCTATCTTTTTTTTAAACTTGGCTAAAAATATGTTGTAGGGGTCTCACACTCAAACTTGGCTAAAATATGTTTGTAAATTTCAGCCTTCATACTCTTGAAATATAGTTGAAATTACAATACAGTGTCGAAATGTTTAATTAAGCTTGAGAGCCCATGACTTGGCTCATGTAATTCGGATTTAGAGAACTAAGATATTACATTTTGAGGAAAGTCAGTATGTAAAACGGTAGTTATATTTTGCCATTCTTATTACTAGATAAATAAGACATTATATGACTGGTCACTTGCATGTTATATCTAGGCACCCAGCAATTTTATCAAATCTGGCGTATATCGCCCGCCTAAATAAATTAAAAAATGTTATCGCGGGATGTAGCAAAGCAACTGGTCAGTGGCTGTCCACGATAAATCTGCTTTAGTTCATTTTAATCAACGAAAACGTAAACTGCATACTACGTCAGTATAGGTGATTTGTTCGCAAATCAAAAGTGTTATATTATGCGCCCAATGTTTATTTACAAAATATATATTAGTTCTTTTATGAGTGCAAAAATGAATTGCGCGCGAGTTCAATATCGCAAAATACTGAACTACCCTGACAGTGTAAACTTAACAGAGAAAAATTTGAGCATACACTAAAGGAGAATATTGCATATAAATTTTATATACAAATAATTTTGCAATCTAATATAATTGCAAGAACAAAATTCTCGAACAACCAAACTTGAAGTATGTAATACTTGGCATTATTAATAGGATAATGTCCCCCTATACAGAGTTGGAGGACAAATGAGTTAATGTTTAAAAAGTATTGCTTATAGATAACCGGTTGCCCACGTTGATGTTTGTAATACTGTATAACTGGAATGTCGTAAAAGTATATAAACTTTTTAGTTATGTAATTAACAATACATCAGAATAAATGTTGGACAACATAATATAGGAAAGTACTGCATTGATGATGCAAGCAAAAAAGGTCAGTAGGAAGGTTTACAATGAATTTTATATTAATGGTGAATTTAATAAAATGCGTGACACTATGGAAATTAATATAGATGTCAGACAATACAGAAAATTATGTAAATTCAGATTTCGCACAAAACCGAAAGAATTACTTGATGTTATAAATGATGTTAGAACAGATGCATCTGGTAGCACATTTAACAGGACTGTATAAAATTGTCCAAAAGATGGACATACACTGCACAATTTATTTAAATATATTACTACTAGATAGTGTTAACTGGATCGAGAAACATATTAATTATCATCTATAACTATACTGTTTGTCGTGTGCAATGAAACTTATCAACCCATTTCTGTATCACATTTATGACCACGTCTTTAAAATACAGGAATATTAAAAGTAATAAAGTTCTAAAATTTCCAAATTATAGCAGAGTGTTCTACTTTGCCACTATTTCACAAATATTAAATATCTTAAAAAATTATTTCAACATAAACTAGTTTTTACGAGACTTTCCACAAACAATTGTTTGGCAAGTCTCCCTCCCCTCAATGTTGTCGAGTAGAATAACCGATTTTTTTTGGAAATAATGTATCCGTTAACGTGATGTCATTTTAATGTTTGGTAATGATATATTCGGTTTTTGCTAACAGCATGCGATTTGAATATGCAGACAAAACTTGTGTCGAGTGTTCGAAATACAGTCTCCGTAAAGGAACCCATAATGTATTGTCATGTGATTTTTCCGGTCTTTGTCTGGTACCCTGTTTTTTTTCTTCAAGGTTCTTGGTGTGTGCCAATGTACAAAATCTATTTTTAGCCTATGCTGTCCCTTTTATGATTGTAACAATTACGTCTGGTTTTAATCATCAAAGAGAAGAACTCGACATAGGTGTAAAACCCCAAACTCTATCATAACATTATTGAGCCCATTTCCTGTAAACATCGACTTATATAGATAATTATATACTATAAATCATTAGTCGAAAATTTTAATGGAAATATGACACTCGGAGACGTGTGCCTAAGATAGAGATAATCAAAATTGCTTAACTTACAACAAGGTTTGAATTAAATAATGGTTCTGGTTACATTTGATGATAAAAAAGTGGCCGTTTATAAGGGGGGACATTTTACATTTCTTTTACTAAAATGCTGGCCGCTGGTCGCGTTATGGGGGTGGCTGTTTTTGTGGGGTATTTTTTAATACAAACTCGTCGGTGCCAAGGGTATTTTGGCCGTAAGAAGCGGTTGGCTGCTGGTCTGGGAAGGGAGGGGGGCGTTAAAGAGGGCGACTACCGTAATGTCATTGCTTTACTCTGGGTTACAATACTGGAACGATTTATTTTAATCTCATTGTTTTCTTCCATGGCGGTATTATGGTAAAAGCAGTCTCGCTAATGTTTGTCAAAGCTAGATGCCAATCTAATATAGTATGATAAGATTATCATATGAATTACCCAATGGAATTTTAGCGGTGAGTAACTTTTCTGCCCGTATTGTTGAATGCTTTGAATGGAATTCCTTTGGGTTTGCCCATCAAAGCATTTATAGCTCAGTGTGACATTTCGACAAAAAGTGGTATGTTACGTTCACAAAAGCTGCATCCATTAAATCCCAATTAGTTGCTTGTTGCTTATTAAATTAGTGCTTTAATTTAATTGTCTTTACTAAAGAGCCGTACAATTGTTGTTGACGAAGGGAGACAACTCAACTTTAAATGGATATATGCTTGACACATGTGAAATTAGCATATCATTGGTTTATTGAGCGTAAGGTGGAATTTAAACAATCTTTATTTTTTGATAGAACAAGGCAATAACGCACAGATTCACCGGATGAACTTTACAGATCTAACAAGACACATCCAAGAGTCAATATATATATATATATATATATATATATATATATATATATATATATATATATATATATATATATATATATATATATATATATATATATATATATATATATATATATATATATATGTATATACATATATCTATGTTTTATACCATTTTTGTTTTTTGTAGTGTTTAACGCCATTTTAAGCACCCTATAGGCTATACATGGCGGCCAGAATTATTGGTTCAGGAAGAACCCGGGTAAACACCCGGAAAGAACCACTGACCCACGAGAAGCTACTGGCCAGCTTTCCCAAATAACTACACGAGCCAGCGCGCTTGGGATTCAGATAAATTTAGTGTTTACGTCACAAAGCTTCGCTGAGAAACACTATTTGCCTCGTACATATTTTTGACTATCATAATATTTCCGGTGCATACCCCTTCTCTCTCTATCTCTCTCTCTCTCTCTCTCTCTCTCTCTCTCTCTCTCTCTCTCTCTCTCTCTCACACACACACACACACACACACATATGGTAATTTAAACTAACCGTTCAGTGCTGTCTTAGTGAGTACGGGAATTCAGCATTCAAGACTCACTTCATAGCAAGCAATTTGTTTTGTGTAACCACTGCATCTACTTTAGAGATGCCAATTACAAAGGGATTTGCATAACTAGAACCGCGATGAGTTATATGTTTGAAAGCCAATTAATGTTTAACAAAATAATGTACAGCGCTCATGCAAAACGTAGACATGATAAAGTAAGAAAATTCTGAAAACTGATATGCCTCTAGTATCCATGACGAATAACAATTAACTACAGGTACAATTTACATGTCAAGTAAAAGCACGCAGAACAATGAAGAACTAATAAATGTCTAGTTGCCTTTTGCCAAAATTACGAAATTTTCATAATATTTAAGTTTGCGCTTGCAGTCGATAAAGGTGAGTTTTAAGAGGATTCTTGAAAGGCATCAGAATAAATTTCGTTTTCAATATCCTCAAATATATATTTTTTGTTTACTCGTGTGATATAGCTTTATTGATCGACTATTTATCTAGGAAGAAAGGGAGATGTGGAGTTGAATGTTATAAAGATACTAAAATGTATGCAGTACGGTTTACAGTGTCTGTTTTATTTGTCTGCAGTATATCTTCTACATACTCACCAGATCCGCGCCATTAACCAGTGTTAGGGTCAAAAGCAATACAATTATTGTCACCTGGTACTATTTACTGCCTTTCAAGACATAATGTGTTCAGTTCAGAACAGTAGTGTCGTATGCCAATTGGATTTTAAGTTGTTTAGGAGCAGAATGATGACACAAGACAGTGGAAACGAATCAGGACGATTTAATTGCCCTGGTAAACGTGTTCCAATTTGTTGGGTTGTCGTAATTGAAATTAAAGTCTGTATCGCAGTGTTAAACAGTCTCCGAGCACTGAGTGCAGTATGGCAGTGGTCTTTTATAAGGGTTGATCGCATTAACTGGGTGCAAGCGCGTGGGTGGATTTAGGTAGAGTGTTTTGGGGTACTGCATTATAGTTCAAATAATAATAATAATAATAATAATAATAATAATATTAAAATCTTCGTATATATTGCGTCTAATCTGTCAAAGTTCTAAGCGCTTTACAACACTAATAATGATATGACTACAAATAAACAATATATCAAAAACTACAAAACATACACCTTGACATTAGAAAACAAAAATATATGCTGAAACCATATACGGTGCGAAATTATGATAGGTCTTTGAGTTTGTTCTTGCAGTAGAATTAGGTGAGTTTTAAGAAGACTCATGAAAGAGATCACTTTGTCTTTGTGTCAAACTTAATATGACAATTCGTTTCACGTTGCATGGCCCTGGTATGCAAAACTATTTCGTCCATATGACTTAGTTTTCATAGTAGGATTCATGTGCATACTATTGTCAGAAAAGGAGCGTAAGTATCTTGTTGTTGTGTACACATGGGTGAGGCCAGATAGGTATGTTTGAATAAATTCCGTCAGTGAAATCTGTGTTTGATTCTGGATCAAAATATAACCAGTGTAGAGTACATAACAGCGGGTATGCTTTCTCTGATCGTGGTACTCTAAGAATGATCCGAGTAACTGTGTTTTGAACTTTTGCAATTTTTGGAATAGATATTGAGATGAACCAAGCAGATGTAAGTTACAATAGTCCAGTCTTGAAACTAATAATAAACACACACCGTTGAAGTGGCATCAACTGAAATATATGTGCGAATGGAGCTGATGAGTCTCAAGATATACAGTCTTGCAAATGTTCACGTCATGTTGACGCAATGTGAGAGTAATGTCTAGAGTAACACATAGGTTTCGTACTGATTGTGAACTTAATGTTGATGTTGCTGATATTTATTGTTTGAGGTAAAGGATGTAAATGAGAATATATGTTGTCATAGTTTTCCTACTGACATGAAATTAAATATGTGCCGCAAATATCAATTATGGTTTCTGATTTTTACATTGCAGCAGCGTTCGCATATACGCTATACACGCACTACAAAATGATTTAGTCTTTAAGTTTATTTGACGCTGATCAAACAAACCTGAGCTCTACTGATACCCAATTGCTAGGAATCTCAAATAATCGTCCTGAATTAATTGGTATTGCTTTTCTTGTTAGAATTGAATACAATCATGAAAGGCATCTTACAAACTCGATTGTTTAGGGAACATGGAACATGATGCCAATCCGTTAGTACTGCTTGATAGTTTAGCTTTTTCAATTAAGTGTATATCAGTAATGTATCCAGACACTGTGTATACCAGTAATTTATCCAGACACTGTGCATACCAGTAATTTATCAAGACACTGTCTATACCAGTAATGTAAGCATAAAATTGCATCAATCGCATTACAAAACGACAAATGCGTTGAAAGTATTCCAGGAGAGAGAGAGAGAGAGAGAGAGAGAGAGAGAGAGAGAGAGAGAGAGAGAGAGAGAGAGAGAGAGAGAGAGAGAGAGAGAGAGAGAGAGAGAGAGTGCCTTGTTTTACCACTTTCGGTCATTGATTGATCAATGCTACGACACTTGAGCGAATTTTCAATAAATACTTTGTTTATTGTAAGTGTCATTCTTCATACAACAAATAGAGGCACACATAATCTAAGCTGAAATGGACCAAAATATGTTTTTCCTTTGCTAAAGTGCACAATCTACTAGATGTCTCATTATACCAGTTTGGGTGCCTGCTTGTTTACATTAAATAGAAAGGACAAGTCAATACTCACCCAAAACTTGCCCCTGGACAGGAATAAGTATGTAAATGCTGGAAATGATTACACTTCTAATGTCCATGACGAATAGCCATTAACTACAGGTATACGATATATACCAAGTAAAATAATTGAGAACTAGGAACTAAACTTGGCAGGGAATAATTGCTGTATGCAGTAAAAAATTAAGTCAGGAATGAATATTGCAATTTAAGGTAATGTATGGGATTCGGTATACATTATATATATATATATATATATATATATATATATATATATATATATATATATATATATATATATATATATATATATATATATATATATATATATATATATTTATATATATATTGTATTTTATATATTGTATTGTATATATTTATACATATGGATAGAGAGAAACAAGAAAAGAATATTAAGGTCCTTGTCAATTGCCAGGAGATTTAAAAAAATCAAAGAAAAGCAAGTTAAGGATATCATCTCTAAGTCCCTGAGAATTAATAATCAAACAATATATAATATCTAAACATATAACACAGAAAGCACCCACATGTATTGATTTAAAAAATGATTTTAGTATTTTTTGGTCACCACGAACTATTCGGATTTTGGCCTACATCTCAGTGTGGATATGTCCCATATAGCTTATAACATCAACCATTTCTTAATTTATATCAGGATGCATCTACAAGAATAATTGGAAAATAAATGTTCTAAATTAAATTTTAATATTTAAATTCTGTTTCTTGCTAAAATAGTAAGACATTCACAGAGAAAATCGTTACATGTGATATGACAGAATGGTCAGTCTATAAATAAGAAATGGAAAGACGCGAATACTACCAAAATATTTAATTAAATCAGAAATCAGTGTCAACAACTAGTACTCATCACATGAGTCATTTCGAAAATTCAAACGATTAATGATCTCCTGATTATTATTGGAGATAGCACATATAGACGATTAAGGCTCTCATTGCTAGGTCACATGTAGACGAAAATATACAGTGAAACTTCTCATGCCATTTCCAAAATTTAAACAGTTATGGACGATTAAGGATCTCATGATTTGGTATGAAGATAGAAAACAGTAATAAACGATTAAGGGTCTCATGATTATGCTTGGAGATAGCAGATATAGACGAAAATATACAGTGAAACTGATCATGCCATTTCTGTATTAAGATATCTATAATGACAATGTTTTGTTAATTGTGTTTTGATTACTGTGAAATGAGTTACGACTATTGCAAACGGATCCTCGCTGGTAAATTTATTTTCGTATCACCAAACGCGATTCGAAACCAAACCAAACGCGCTTTTATGTATTCAAGCCTAAATAGTCCAGTTTATATTATCTATAAATTCCTCTAATTTGATAGAAAATTCGTCATTTTAACAAATCGACTATATACCTAGAAAAAATGGTCTTGAACGTCATGTACATGTCTTTTACTAAACGTAATGTCATTAACACTGACGGTATTGTGTTATTTCTGTGTAAAGTATTTTTGTGCAGTATATAATTTATGTGTATCATTATTCCATTCAAAATGATATGAATGGTAACCAGTCTACTTCGGTTTATTGACAATAACACTACCACGGACCAGTTTGTAAGTATAGTTAAAAGGCAATATGATGCCCGTAAAGATAAAACAACATCTAAGACCCTTAACATAGGTGCGAAAGGAGACGAAAGAACGATATCATAATTTTGCATGGCGTCATAGCTATGACTCAGTTGTTCTACATAATTGTAGGTTTATAAAATAGTAAGTGACATTCCCTCCACACACAGATGATAATTAAGGTGTGAAGTACATATTTTACAGACTATTCAAACGATTTAAACACCGTTTACTACGTAATAATGATTTTAAATGCATCAGTGTTGATTTTTGTGAATGTATTGCCTTAAAATCATTCATAGTCAAACATTACATAGCTCAAACGCATTATAACAAGTTAGATTTCAGTCAACCTTTATTTTTGGTGCAGATGTGGTTATGATGTTATGGTCATATATCGGTTGAGAAAGATTCTATATATATATATATATATATATATATATATATATATATATATATATATATATATATATATATATATATATGTATGTATGTACGTGTGTGTGTGTGTGTGGCTGGATTTTGGTACCGTTTACAGCGCAACTAGAAGGAGTGTATATTCAAAATTTACTGTGTTGATGTAGTATGTCGCGACGCAGAAAGACTTCACAGTTGTGCAATCTCCCAAATCCATAAGACACATCTCTTTGAATTGTTGCTGTAGTCATCGACAGCCAACTAAGTTTAGAGTGACCTCTACCCTGCATAAAACTAAGAAGTCATTGTTCTTCTGCGAGTGACGTTCGCGTGTGCATCAATAACAATAATTATTACAACACATTTCCAACATAGACTGCAGCATGACGCCAGATAGCTTCTTTATCATTATTTCCTGTTGTCAGCACAACTGCGTACTTGACTCAAAAATAAACTTTATATGATTTCTACAATACTTAAAGTCGCGTGACAATGATATTATGCAATTAAATATGTCGTAGTCGTAGACTGGTGCTTTTCGTGATGCAAATACTAAGTAGAAATTTGCTTTGGTCGTCAAGGACGTATCAAATGATGTAGTTGGTTCGCTTATCATACATGCTACATTAACACCATTTGCAATTGACAAGGTGACAAGAAGCAAAGAGTGTTACCGCCCATTCAAATGGAATGACACTAGCATTAGCATTCCTTCCTGGATACGATGTATCTGGTGCTATTAAAAAAAAGACCATCGCTTCGTTATTAACAAGACCACATTGTCCCTCAATGAAACTATAAAACCCGAACCCGATCTCCTAGTCCGAATTGGTACCTGGAAGAGGTTAGTGCGAATGCCGAACTGAGTTTCGGCTTGCGAACGACAATTGTGATCTTACAATTGAAATTATACCCAGCTGAAATTATTTGTTGACCGGCATCGAATGGGTCGACGGCATTGACCGCCCAGGCATTGAATGGGTCGTCGGGAATAGTTGTCATGTGTCCTTCATTTAGGCTGAGTCCACGAATCTCCGAACATATTGTGAAAAATGAATAGAAGGCAATCTAAGGTACAAAAACAATTAAGAAATTTTAATATACATTAGCGAAGTTTCTAAGATATCGGAAAAAACTGGAAACATTGTAATTTAGACTAAACATAGTTCTAAAAGTTTTTAACTAAGTTGGTTTTTAAAGAAATATTAAAATTACTAACCTCATATCGGAGATTTGACAACATTTAGCAATAATGTTTAAATAAGGTGCATAATTAAATTAGAAAGTTTAAATATTTAGTGAACAATAAAAAAACATGGTATGGCTATTTATAAATAATATTTTTTAAATTAAAACATTTATATTTTTAAAATTGAAACATTTAAATATTGACCAATTTTATTAAAGAAATGTAAACCTATTATACCCAATATATTGAGGATCAAAACTCCTAAAAGTAAAATATATGATTTAATGTATGAATATTTATATAATATTTTACGAAAAAGAATAAAATGATTTGTTTTACAACTTGTACTTAGTACACATCACTATATTTCAACACGCTGTCTACAAACGTTTAGTTAAAAGATAATGACGTTCCAAGGCATATATTTATTTAATTGTTGCCTTCATGTAATAATACGTTATCCGTCCATACCTGACTTTTCCTTGAAAATCTCGTTAAAATATGATCAAATGAACGAACTATCTTCATACGCTGTTGCAATATAACGTTGATGCATTTTATCTCCAAAGAAGTAACTGCAGATGAAACATGACCACACAAGTCTTTGTACAACTTTAACTCAATTTTCACTAAAGCGTGAGAAAGCAGTTTAATTTTACTAAAACGTGTGGAGTCAGATATCTTCATTAAAGTGTGTGCAACAGTACTAACATTAAAATATGGAAATGTCAGTCAGTTTCTTCTCAATATGTGTACTACTGTTACAGTAAGTCAGTTTCTCACTTCTAACTGACCAGTTTTAGAATACGCGTATAAGGCGAGTTGCCGTTCCTGATACGCTAGAACTCAAAACGAGGCTATGACTCTTGAACGAATGTTCTTTATATTGACTTTCATTCGCAGATCGGCGTTGGAACGTCGGAATAATTTAATGACATCATGTACATGTAATTTCAGTTCTGATTAATACACATGGGTATATAGATCTAAATTACAAATAATACATACATGGGCATGTGAACACTATAATCGAATAATCGATATTATCGATATATTTGTTACGTTCGGACATTTTCATTGTTTGTATGTATCCAAGCAGTGATTCTTCTTTTTGAAATTTCAAGCGATACAACCCACGAGCGGTATTTTTGAAGTATTGCGAAACTAGTCTACTTAGTTTTCTTCGTTCATTTAAAATAATAAAATAAGCAAAAATTTAAACCCTAAATGTTGTGGTGTTTATTTTCCTTTCTTTTAAGGGTATGTATATTTAGTGTGCATCTTGTGTTGTCTTTTCTCCGTGAGTATATTTTACGTATATTTATATTATGTTATTGACCTTGGTCAGTAATTGAGTTTTGAACGTAGCTGACACATATCTCGCTATGTCATAAAGAACATATTACATAGCTATTTTTTCCCATGTTTTTAGATTGTCTATTAATGAAATTATTACTGGAGCTATAGAATTATACTTGTATTTGCGGTTAGGACATTAGCTTCTCACTTGGAAATTAATGATCATCAGGACAACGTTGGATGTTCTAGAAACTATTTGTTATATGTTGCTTTCTTTAAAACCACATAATCGTTAGCATATACAACCTACTGACATTTAATACTTCAGAAACAAACTGTATGGGGTTATTTTTCTGAAAGTGGAAATATTTATATTCAGAAAACAAACTTCATATATTTTCTTTCTTTCATGGTTGTTATCGTAGGATTTAAGTCCATATTTCAGCACACGATAGGCTATACGTGGGGACAAATATTAAAGGTAGAGTAGGAACCCGGGG
The DNA here is from genome assembly GCA_030141615.1 of Unio pictorum. Classification (NCBI taxonomy): domain Eukaryota; kingdom Metazoa; phylum Mollusca; class Bivalvia; order Unionida; family Unionidae; genus Unio; species Unio pictorum. Next base: position 644,333 of record JARLTB010000050.1, read on the forward strand.
AAAACTCTTTGAAAGAACCACCGACCCACATTAAGCTACTGACAAGCTTTCTCACATACCCACATTAGCTGAATCTGAGACTCAAAACCACGCAGACAGAGGTGAGAAAGCAGTGATCCGTAACGGAGAACGCTTTAGACCACTAGGCCACTCGTGGCCCAGCTTTCATGGTGGGATGTGGTCTAGTAGAACAGTACAAATCAGTCCCACGTTATACGTTTGGCTACTGCAACCGTAAACATTAGAAACTGAGGATTCTTCAGAATGAAAATAAATTATCGTATATAAGCGTATAAAGCTTAGCCCTGTTGTGCCGTGATGAGTGTCACCCACACGGGTTCTTAAATAGTAAATGCGAGGTATTTAATTGCAAATAACTGAATGATGGTCTGTCCTGCTAATGGTTTATATTAAAATTTAAATAGCTATGAACGATTTATGAATAGTATCTGTTAGATTGTAGAATGAATAATGAACAGTAATGAATACCAGTTCCCTATGTTTTGAATATTAATTAACTGTTGGTAAGCAGATGCAGCTTTATAAATTGAATTTGCATATATCCCGCATATGCTAAAAAAACATTCACGATTGATATTACACACGCTTAAACACATAGTCATATTCGTATAAACCAATTTATCACAAAGGAAGCACGGCCAATTTTAAACAAAAGTGTAAACCTTACTTTACCTTATGAGACCACAGAGGCCTCCAACGCACAACCGCTTTAAAAGAGGGTAAATAAAAAAGGTGACAAGAATACAAACTAGAACTTCAATATTAAATTCCTGTGAGAGGTATTTTAGGTCCATACTATTAACGCCATTGGTGAAGTCTTTCAGGTCCATAATGTTAGGCCTATGGTAAGGTCTTTCAGGTTCATAATGTTAGGCCTATGGTAAGGTCTTTCAGGTCGATAATGTTAGGCCAATAGAAATGTATTTTAGGTCCATAATGTTAGGCATATGGTGAGGTCTCTTAGGTCCATAATCTTCAGCCTATGGTAAGGTCGTTCAGGTCCATAATGTTAGGCCTTAGTCTTATTAAGTTTTACTACAAAACACTTTCATTACTAAACCAGAAAAGTATTACAAACGTATTTCTTTCGACGACACAAATAAATGATTTATTAACAAGCTAGTGTAGCAATGCATGCCAATTTGGTTTGACTGCGGTTGCAAATATACCAATTGTTACTATCATGGCGGCAGTAGCATTGTTTTAATTGTCCATAACAGTAAACTATGAAATACTACACCTAACCAGGTTTAATATCAACATAATTCATATATCAACTGTATTAAGCGCTTCTTTAAGTTCCTTAACACGTTTGGATTTTCGTTTATAAAATCTGTTATTTTCCTTGATATTTCTTGCTCTATTGTCCTAATTGCATCATTGTAATCATCAAACTGTTTGTTTTCAGACTTACAACGAGCTGTTTCTTGTTTTAGTACCTTGAGACAAATGAGTTTTAGATGTAAATCTGATCTGGTTTGACGCAATCGTCTTAATATGTATAGACCGTATTCCTTCAGTTGTATATGGGTTGGTGACAAATGATAGAATATGTTTTTTGTTTTATAGATTGGATATTATTGCATGAATAAAGTATTTATCTTAAGCGATGATACTCCGGTAAGTTTAAATAATAGATGTTGACCTAGTGCAGCACTGAATTGCTGAAAAGTAGATTTAGATGTATTTAAACAATGAAATTTAAGGGAACGTTGGTGTGTATATCTCAAAATGTATATAGGTAAAGACCGAATCATTGAAGTACATTATCTGCGTTGGATGAAACTTGCTTTCGAATTAAAGAAGCTCTCAAATAATCATTGATTGATTAGTGAAGAAGTGAAAACATTGATAATACATAAACTATTTAATGTATTATTTTAAGAATACCGAACAAACGATAAGGTCAAGCAAGATCACAGTGACATAATTGACAAATATTTTACAATGACCACTACAATATGGATAAACACAGGAGCCAAATCTCAAGCACAATAACGATACAGATTGGCTGTCGCCATTTATCAGGTGGCGTTGCTAATATCACATCGACTAGATATGTAAATCTTGTATGTGACGCAGTTGACGGTGTTATCAATTTGGATCGCAAGCAAGGATGCAGGCCAAGCATGAATATGATATGTATAGCTTTTTGCCAGAGGTCCTACCGGTTCATTTAATTGTGTCCTGCCTGCTTATCCTGTTTATTTACGATGTCATAATCTATCTTAATTATGAATACGTTTGCGTCTAAGCGACCACAAGTGTTATAGATATTGGCAAGACAGATTCTGATCTGATATTCTCTGTTCTTATTGATGGAAAAGATTTAACAATATTCGTGAATACCGGCGAGTAAGCAAGCCAGGATAATTTAATTACACGCTGTAGTAATCTGATAACTCTAGAGCCTTACTCTAGTGTGTATTTACCCTATTTCCGTCGCTGCTGTATAATTTAAAAATTGTACTTCATTTTGTTGATAATCTTGTTGTAATTTAACAATCTCATAAATAATCGGGTAACTTTTCTTGGTTCATTATATTGTAAATATATTTTATTAAGAAACGGAGACATCCTCTGCACATGATTAATATGCAGGTAGCCCAAAATAATGTGTTATCGAGACCAATGCTATACCCTGTTGCCGGATCGTGTAAATCGATTGTAATTAATCCATATGGATTTATCCGGGCATGTACAAAGACGTGTTTAAACTTATTGTATGTCAATTTCGCTGGGGCACCATATCTGATATATATGTCGCAGTGCAAGTATACTCACGCCGTTAATGATAATACCAAACATTACAGATCTTAACAGTTGTGAGATCTGAGTGTACCGCTCTGTACGTAAATGAAATATATGTTTTATGTCTGCCTCTTGAAATATTCTGGCCGGATTTGTTTTTGACAACCTTAACATCATCGTAAGCCACAATATTTGTATACAATTTGCATATAGTTTATCAACCGAATGAACATCACTAATGCACGAATATTTTATTATGTATCACCATGATCATTTTGTTGTGTTTTATACAATACTGTCTAGGATACAACTGGATTAAGAGCAACAATGATAATTACAGGTGAATACTTACATGCATGTGTGTAAAATTTGGCATATAAACATACGTTTGTGACCAGCAGATCGCTGAGGCGCTCGTGGAATTCTTAGGATTTCCTAGGACCATCCCAGACCAGACAAGGCAAAATTCAAGTAAATGACATTAACCAACCGTGCTTTGCTCATGACATCTAGTGTTAATTAAAAGATTAGCAAAAACGAAATATCGCTATGTTGAGTTGATAAATACGCTGATGTAGATACAACAAACTAAAGAATGGTTCACGAACTGGTTGATGGGATATGTGATGGTTGGTACACTGGCGGTAGGGCGGGTTATTCGCTCGTGATTATAATATTGAAGGTGATTGATTATATTCTAATAATACACTGGAAACGTACAACAGCGATTCGCGGTGTTGCCGCTAATTGGTTGTATGGACAGTCAAAACGGCAAATGGATATGCCTCCACCTAAAATGATTCAAAATTGATGGTTAAATGTTATCACCCTCAAAAAAGTTCGTGAGGTAGATATCATGTTTTTACCACGCTCACAGTCGTGGACATTGCAAGCATATTTACGGATGCGGGACACTGTCAACTAAAATAGCAACTGAAGTCCCTGCCGTGTTTGAACTAACTTGCGACCGTGGATGGACTCTGTTACTGTTTAGGGAGATCTTTCGTTTCGGCCCTAAATACCCAATATATGTATAGGTTGCTGCATGTGTACTGGAGGTGCAGTATATCCATCTGACAAAATGAGTTCATATTTTCCCATACAAATGCATGTTGTTGTTGTAGAGTTTAACGCCATTTTTCAGCACAAGATAGGATATACATGGCGATCAGTACAAATAGAGGAGGAAACAACCACAGACCCAGCAGAAGCTACTGGCAAGCTTTCTCATATACCACTATTGACTGAATCAAAGACTCAATTGCAAAAATGCAGGAATCATTTAGTGTATGATCATTATTTTCGTTCCACCTACCTGATTGTTCACAAATAAAAAGTGTTGTCAAAGTTAATTTACAACATTAATTAATTATTTAATAAGTGCAATATGAATTGTGCGCGCGAGTTCAATATCGTAAAATACTGAACGATTCTGACAATGTATGTATATATATATATATATATATATATATATATATATATATATATATATATATATATATGTGTGTGTGTGTGTGTGTGTGTGATTTTGCAATCGAATATAATTGCGAATTCAAAATCCTCTACCAAACTAACTAGAAACATGTAAAACATAGCATATCATCTTCCATATACAGAGTTAGAAGACAAATGAGTTAATGTGTAAAAAGTATTGCTGATACATATGCCTCCGTTGATGTTTGTAATACTGTATAACTGGCATGTCGTAAAAGTATACAAACATCAGAACAAATGTTAGACAAAATAATATCTGAAAGTACTGCATTGATGATGCCAGCAAAAGCTGTCAATAGGAAGGAAGGTTTACAATGAATTTTATATTAAATGTTCTTTTTATAAAATGCTTGACACCAATGGAAATTATCATAGATGTCAGACAATACAGACAATTTTGTAAATTCAGATTTCGCACAAACCCGAAACAATTAATTGATGTTACAAATGATGTTTGAGTAGATGCATATGGTAGCACATTTAATAGGACTTTATACAATTGTCCTAAAGATGGACATATACAGCTCTATTTATTTTTAATACAGTATTATAAGATCTTAGTAATTTGAATGAGGACGATACTAATTCTCATGTAGAACTATGTTACTTATTGTGGGGATTTACACTTTTATATCTACCAATTTATGTACTAAATTTATAAACAGGTATTTAAAATACAGAAATATTAAATGTAATACAAGTTTCCAAATTATAGCAGAATGTTTTATTTTGCCACTATTTCACAAATATTAAATATCTACAAATACAATTTATGCAATGAATATTATATTTGTTTGTAAAATAATGAATAGGTTTAATCTTTGCATTAATTGCGATTGCTTCAGTTTTAATTAGCAATTACTTGTCTGTTTGGCACAATGTTTCACTTTCTTCACTTACGCTTTTATTCATTTGGAGTAAAGGAAATAACATTTCTCCTAGACATTAATAGTACCTTGAGTTTTGTAATATATATATATATATATATATATATATATATATATATATATATATATATATATATATATATATATATATATATATATATATATATATATATATATATATATATATATATATATATATATATATATATATATATATATATATATATATATATATATATGATACGTTTGTCATTTTAACTTGGTAGTAGTGGTTAAATTATATGTAGTAATAATGCTTTACTCTGGATTATAATACCTGAGCGATTTATGTTAACCTTGACATGGTTTTATCAATTGCGGTATTATAGTCAAAGCAGACTGGGTCTTGCTAATGTTCGTCATCGCTAGACAATTTATTATGATAAGATTACCATGTGAATTACCCCATGGGCTCTTAGAGGTGAGTAACTATTGCGCCCTTATTGTTGACACATGGAATGCTTTGAATGACATTTTTTTGGGTTTGCCCATGAAGGCATTCATAGCTCAGGGTCACTCTTTGGACAGAAAGTGGTATGTTCCGTTCACAACGCTGCATCCATTCAATCCCAATTAGTTGCTCGTTGTTTATTAAATTATCGCTTTAATTGAATTGTCTTTACTAAAGAGCCGTACAAGTGTTGTTGACGAAGGGAGACAACTTAACTTAAAATGGATAGATGCTTGGCATTTTAAATTATCATTCCTTTGAGCGTAATGCGAACTTTAAACAATCTCTAATTTTGTACAGAACAAGAAAATGACGCACTAATTCACCGGATGAGCATTACATATCTAAAAAGGCAATCCCAACTGTGAAAACTGTGAACTAATTATATTAATCTATCTTTTTTGCTGTACAATTTAAACCAGTATTGTAAATATTTAAAATGTACATGTGTTTGTATGAGCGAGAGTTTGGGATTGCGATAAATGGAGCGTTTTCGTCACAAAGCCTCGCTGAATAGTTAACAATATTAGCCTCATATCATTCTTGACTATCATACTAATTTCGGAGAGAGAGAGAGAGAGAGAGAGAGAGAGAGAGAGAGAGAGAGAGAGAGAGAGAGAGAGAGAGAGAGAGAGAGAAAGTGCGCGTGGGATTGAGATATATGGAGTGTTTTCGTCAAAAAGCCTCGCCGAGTTAACAATACTTGCCTCGTATTATTCTTGACTATCATAATAATTCCGCTCTCTCTCTTTCTCTCTCTCTCTCTCTCTCTGTATATATATATATATATATATATATATATATATATATATATATATATATATATATATATTTCCTTACCTACATGTCAGTCTGTCTGTAGTTCTGTCTCTCTGTTCCTATCAATATAGATATGTATCTTTATACCTCGTTGTCTGTTTTTTCTGTCTCTATCTATATATCTATCTATCTATCTACCTACCTATCTATCTATCTATCTATCTATCTATCTATCTATCTATCTATCTATATTTTTATCTATCTATCTATCTATCTATCTATCTATCTATCTATCTATCTATCTATCTATCTATCTATCTATCTATCTATGCAACTTATACCAATGAACATGCGTTCACTCTCTGATCATAGCAACGTTAGTAAATAGATCTATGTCGATACGTTTCAGTTCTGTTTACCAGAAGTATATAAAATCTGATCCAATGACGTATGTATGTCACCCAGAACATATCGTTTTTGGATAGCCTCAAATATATAGTTTTTCCTCCTGTGAACGAGCTTTAGTGATCGGCTCTTTATCTATGAAGAAAGAGAGGTGTGGAGTTGAATGTTATTAAGATATTAAAATGTAAGCACTACGGTTTACTAGGTATGTTTTATTTGTCTGCAGTTAATCATCTACATACTCGTTTTATAAAGAAGTCCTTCAAATAATTCAAAAGAGTAAATGTACATTGGGAAACCGAATAATGGGCTGACTTGAATAATGTTGGCCATATCCGCGCCATTAACCAGTGTTAGGGTCAAAATCAATACAACTATTGTCACCTGGACCTATTAACTACATTTCATTGATATAATAATCATGTGCTCAGTTTAGAACCATATTGTTTATGACAAATGGATTTTAAGCTATTTAGCAGCAGAAAGATGACACAAGGGAATGGAAATGATCCAGTTAGGAAAATTTAATGGACCTGGTAAACGTGTTCCAATTTGTTGGGTTGTTGTAAGTGAAATTAGTGTATGTAACTCATTGTTAAACAATCACCGCTTACTGAATACAGTACGGCAGTGGTCTTTTGTCAGGATTGCTCGCTTTAATTGGGTGAGGTGCGTGGGTGGGGTTAGGTAGAGTGGGTTGGGTTACTGCATTAATGTTCAAGTAATAATAATAATAATAATAATAATAATAATAATAATAATAATAATCACTTTGTATATTTACAGCCTAATCTTAAAAAGTTATAAGCGCTTTACAACAGCTATAAAGATATGACTACAAAAAGAAATCAAAAACAACAAAACAGACACCTTGCAATTAGAAAACGCAATAACATGATGAAATTATTTGAGGAATGAGTGTATGATAGGTCTTGAGGTTCGTTCTTCAAAAAAGCTGAGGTAAGAGGATTCTTGAAAGGAATCACTTTGTCTTTACGCCAAATTCCATCGGGCAATTCGTTTGACGTTGCTGGGCCCTGGTATGCAAAATAACCTTTCTACATGACATAGTTTTCATATTGAGAATAATGAGTATACTACTGTCAGTAGAGGAGCGTAAGTAAATTGCGATGTGTATACAAAGGTGAGGCCAGATATATATGTTTGAATGGAGTCCGTCATAGAAATGTAGCACAGAGAACATAATCTGTGTTGATTCTGGATCCAATGTATAACCAGTGTAAGGTACAGAACAGAGGTTAGGCTTGCGCGATCGTGGTACTCTAAGGATGATCCAAGCAGCTATAGCTTGAACATTGATTTTTCTGGAGTAGATATTGAGATTAACCAAGCCGAAATGAGTTAAAATAGTCCAGTATTGAACGTACTAATGAACACATGCCGTTTTAGTGGCATCAACTATAATATATGTGCGAATAGAGCTGATGCGTCTCAAGATAAGCAGCCTTGCATATGGTCATGACACGATGGTGCAATGTGAGATTACTGTCTAGAGTAACAAATTGGTTTCGTTCTGACTGAATTTAATGATGGTGTTGCTGATATGTATTATCTGAGGTAAAGGATGTCAACGAGAATGTATATTGTCATAGTTTTCCAACAGACGGCAATTTAAATATATGTCGCAAATACATATTATGATTTATGAATTTTACATTGCATCACTGTTTGCATATAAGCTATACACGCAGTACAAAATCATTTAATCTTTAAATATGTTTGACGATGGTATAAAATCTTAAGCTATATTGATATCCTCATATAATCATCCTCAACACATTATTGCTGCTTTTCTTGTTAGAATTGAATACGATCATGATAGTCATCTTAAAATCTCTATATTGTTTATGGAACAGGATGCAAATCCTTTAGCACGGCTTGAGACTTTAGTGTTGATTCCTTGATCGTTTCACAGAGATTTTTTAATAAAGTAGTTTTTCTAACCTGATTGTTTATTATAACAGTGACACCAGTCGTTCGTTCGTACCACGATACGTTGCAAGATATAGATGATTTCAATTCACCAAACCCTAATAACTATCCAATTTATGTCATCTTAGGATATGAATTACGTACACACTTATTTTGAGACACCCATGCACACAAAAAAACAACACAACGAATAGTAGGCAACAAGATTTCAGCCATTAGTACATTCTGTATGCCCAATCAACATGTTGGGGTTTTTAAAACAAAGAGATAGGAAATGAAATACCGTTAAGATATCAGACCTAGCTCCACTGGCGTATACATAATTAATGGAAAGACACGTGTACTGTATTCGCGTACAATTTTAACAGAGAGCGGGATAATGACATACCATATATGCCAGTAATTTATCCAGACAATGTGTATACCAGTAATTTAAGCAATTTCATCAATCACATTTAAATTATCAACATTATTTGAAAGTATTCCAAGAGAGAGAGAGAGAGAGAGAGAGAGAGAGAGAGAGAGAGAGAGAGACAGACAGACAGACAGACAGACAGAACGAAGCCTTATATTATCACTTTCAGTCATTGATTGACCAAGTCTGCGCCACTAGAGCAAATTTTCAATCCTAACCGCGACCGCATCATCATATACTTTGTTTAATATAAAGTGTAATTCTGCAAACACCAAATAGAGACACAAAGAATACACGCTACAATGGAGACAAATAATGTTTTTCCTTTGCTAATGTCCACAATTTACTAGATGTATCAATATACCAATTTGGGTGTCTGCTTGTTTATATTAAATAGGAAGGACACGGAAATAAAATAATTGTTTGTATTAATAACTGGTATATCATAGTGGGCAGTTCACTTTTATTTAAAGTACCAGCAAGGAACAACTATGACAATATTTTATAACCTTCGAATATTGTACTACTTATGTTTAGCTCACATACAGACATACATATGCGCATGAGCAAAGATAGAAATGGTTATACAAGCTGCGCATGAGCAAAAATAGGAATGGGTACACAAGTCGTTACGAGCTTTCTGACTAACTAAACTCTAATTACGACCAAATATGCTCTAGAGTTTTGTAACTAAAGTAGTGATGCGTATTCTGCTTAACACACAAACCTTTTAGCAAGTTAATTTAAATACTCACCCAAAACTTGCCCCTGGACAGGAATAAGTATGAAAATGCTGAAAATGAATACACTTCTGATGTCCATGACGAACAGCTATTGACTGCAGGTATACGATATATACCAGGTAAAATAATTCAGAACTAGGAAGTAAAATTGGAAGGGAATAATTGCTATATACAGTAAAAAAAACAAATAAGTCAGGAATGTATATTGTAATTTAAGGTAATGTATGAGATTCATTATGAAGGTTATATATATATACATATATATATATATATATATATATATATATATATATATATATATATATATATATATATATATATATATATATATATATATATATATATATATATTTATACATATGTATAGAGAGAAAGAAAAAGAAGGGTAAATACATATACGGATAAAGAAGAGAGATACAAAGATTTCAATAAGAATATCGGATTTTTCGAGATAACCATGCAAAGACGATGTATGCAACTTGGATGAAAGATACGTCTGTTAGAATATTAAGGGCCTTGTCCATTTCCAGCAGATTAAATAAATATCAAGCAAAAGCAAGTTAAGGATATAATCTCTTAGTCCTTGAGAATTAATAGCAAACATTATATACACATTATATACACATTATATCTAAACATATAACATAGCAACAACCCACGTGTTATGATTTAAAAAATGGTTTTAGTTTCTTTGGTGACCATGAACTATTCGATTATTGGAGTACATCTCACAGTCATTCCAGAAAAAAACGGCCTTATTTTTTCATTCAAATTCGTCTAAATGTCGCTTGCTGATTGCGCAATTACAATAATTTAATACAATGTTTTAATGTTTCATTGTTTTAAATATAATCCTAAGAAGAGAAAAAAATAAAGAACCTATCATTGCTTTATAGACATTTTTTCTCACTGGTGCCGGAAATGTACTGGAAAATGCAATTGTTCTGTGTCGCATTGCAAATAACAGAAAAAACTCTCGCGGAATAAACAGAGTTTTAATATGAAATTTGGGAGATTTTTGCGATAAATGTTACAGATAACTATATAGATTCAAACAGCATTAGCATAGAAAAGATCAACAAGAATATATCTTTGTGTTAGATTTTAAACTGTTGTCGCCAAACTGTATACAAGATCCGTAACAAGAATCTAGACCACCACGAAAAGCCTTTATTAACGAAAATCTGAAGGTAATACTCTCGTTTATAAGTTGAAATTGGTAAAAGAATATGAACTTATCTCAAATTAATAATGATAGAGGTCGATTTCAAAACTACAAGTCAAAACATTAATAGATTTTGAATGTCACATTTAAGGCTCTGACCTCCATAACACATTTTTTTTTTAAAATAGGAAAATGCAAGAATATATGGAGATCATTCATTTTAATTGGGGACTCTATAGAATAAAACTACTTATTTATTCTGTACAAATCCTGATTCATATTATTTTGTTTCAAAACATAATTAGATTTTCTGACATCCATAACATCCAAAACATGTTCTGTCAGACTATATGAAGAATCTGTTCCAGAAGTTTAGATTGGAAAATCCGGAACTGAATATTTCGAAATCTATTTTCCATTCAGTGAGACCAACACAAATTGTGCTAGCGAATTTTGCTTCCCGTCAAACATGCTTATGTTCTAGACATCAGAATCTGGCTCTTAAATTGAGAGCCTTTATAAGTCTTTTAGTCAGATGCTAAAAAAATCCGGATGAAACGGTAAAGAAAAAAAGAGGAACTAATTAAACAAATTACAGAATTACAAGAGGCAAAGATTGCTTTCAAACAATGGAAGAAAGTCCAAGAGGGTGAGAAATATAGACACAAAGAAGTTCAGGAAGTCAGAGAGAAAGCCGTTTTTCTAAATGAATTTCAGAATGAACTAAATGAATTTGAGGAACACGTTTATAGGGTCAAGCACCAATATGAGGAGTTGAGAAAATTGAGAGAAAATCTTCCGGTTGGAGATGTTGTGGTATGGATAGATTACGCGGAGAATTATGTTTGTTCATCGTTTGAAGAAGTACAGTCCGTGTATTGGAACACCAGCATGGTAACGCTACATACAATGGTGGTTTACTATCGGCAAGAGGGTGACGAACAAGTAGGAAATGGAAACAAGGATAAATGTGTACAATGTTATGTTGCCTTGTCGGATGTTCTTAATCGCAATGCCGTGTCCGTTTACGCCATACTAAAAAAAAACTTAATCCACAACTGAAAACTTTTGTGCCAAAGCTGAAGAGAATTCATTATCTGACAGATTCGCCCATTAGTCAGTACAGAAACAACACTATCTTTAGATTAGTATCAACACATGAAGAAGAGTTTGGAGTTCAGGCAAGATGGAACTATTTGGAATCAGGACACGGGAAGGGCCCATGCAATGGCCTAGGAGCAAGTGTGAAAAGGTCTGCCGACAATGCAATCAAACATGGGAAGGCCAATATACAAAACGCATCTGACTTTTCTGAGTTTGCTCAAAAAACCATGGAAGAAGGTAGCAAAGTCAAATACATCAATTACACTCAAAACGACTACGATGAAGCTAAATCGAATTTAGATTCTAAGCCGCCTATACAAGCCGTCCAAGGAAAACCAAGTTTACACAAGAAATGTATCGTGCTATTGTCAGCAATGTATGGACGACATAAGTCAAACTGGTTGTGAAGTCACAAGTCATTGTTTGACGGTGAAAGAAATAAAGAAGAACAAAGATCAAAGTGAAAGAAATCATCAGAATAACCTATAGGAAGATGTGCAGGATGAATTGGAACGCCAACGTGACACTGTTGATGATCAAACCACATCAGAGGTAATCAACCTAAATGTTAAGGAAAAAGTTTGGATAGCCGCACTGTATTTGGGAAACTGGTACATATGCCAAGTGATTGAAATTGACTCTGAAGATAATGAATATTTCGTTGACTTTCTAGAAAAAACAGGCAAGATCCCTAACAGATTCAGGCGACCACAACAAGAAGATAGAATTTGGATTGAACCCGAGAAAGTTTTGTACATAGTATCCGAACCACCAGCAAAAATAGGAATTCGTGAGCGGTCCATGAAAATATCAAATTCATATTTGGAAAACATCGAGAAAATCTTTTCAAAGAAGTAGAAGTAACAATTACTAAGTACAGTTATAATGTACACAAGTGTTTAATTTAAACACTCCGATTGATCAGAGACAATATGCGACTGAATTCGGTTACTGCATTTACAGAAAAAAAATGTACATTTATATAAAGACTTTTTCTGATCTCCGTAACAAAATGAATATCTTATGTAAAAGCAAATTATTTTTATTTTTTATTTTTTATTTTTTATTTTTATGGATGTAAAAAGATAGTACACATATTTCTTCAACTGATAAAAACCTAATTTGGTGCAAAAATTAGCAATTTGAAGTTGACAATTAGATCTAGACTAAAAATGTGATTTTTTTTCTTTTTATGTGGTTTTAGGAAATATTATTTTTTCAGATGTACAAATTATTCTAAAAGGTTAAAAATGCAAATTCCAAAACTTTTAACTAACATTATGTTGAAATTTTCACAAGTTAAAACATTGTTAAAGATTCTATATTATCAATAAATTTCTAACTTCCGTAACAAAATGTGAGCACATATAAAATGTTGTAAAATTCTAATTCGTGGTTCTCTTATAGTTTTTTTTCTCTGCACAAGCTTCACTATACATAGTAAAAGCTTTATTTTGATTGATAACGGTTGATTCATTATGATTGCTGTTTCGTTGTGTTGTATGATGTTCGTTCATTAAATTTTTTTCGTTTTATTCCTAATTATTCAATATTTATGCCTGTTGTCGCGGCAAACAACCAATCAGTATATTGTAATCTAATATCTCATCAATCACTGATACTTCCCATAGTTCTTATACTGCAAATTGAATGAATTTCCAAAGTCAGAAAATTTTTAGACACTAGTAAAAGGCATACTCTAACTTCCGTAACGTAAAAAATGGGTACCCAAGTTTAACATAGTATAATTTCAAAACTATTACAATTGTGTGTGTGAAAATCTGAATCTGTATACTGTAGATAGTCTACATGCAAACAATACTAACAGTTTAAAGAAATTAGATACTTAATTTTTTTCCATGTTTCTATTTCTAATAGTGCCCATTTTTCTGGATTGACTGCTCAGTGTTCATATATCATATTTAGCTTATAACTTCGATTATTTAATAATTTACATCAGGATTTATCTACAAGAATAATTGGAAAATAAATGTTCTGCATCGAATTTTAGCAATGAAATTATTTTTCATACTATAATAATAAGACATTCATAGAGAAAATCCTTACATGTGATATGACATAACGGTAAGTTTATAAATAAGAAATGAAAAGACGCGAATACTACCAAAGTATTAAATTGAATCCGATATAAGTGTGAACAACTAGTACTCATCATAAGCCATTTCGAAAATTCAAACAGTTATAGTCGATTAAGGCTCTCATGGCTAGGTCTGCAGATTATAGATATAGACGAAAATATACATTGAAACTGATGTCATTTCTGCATTAAGATCTCTATAATGACAATGTTTTGTAGATTGTGTTTTGATGAGTTACAACTATTGTAAACGGATCCTCGTTGGCACATTTAAGTTCATATCACCAAAACGCACTTCAAAGATGATTCGAGATCTAGTTTATTTATTCAAGCATACATAGTCCATTTTATATCATCTATACAATCCTCTAATTTGATAGAACATTGGTCATTGCACGAAGTCAACTATATGCCTAGAAAAAAATGATCTTGAACGTGTCTTTTACAAAACGTAATGCCATTAACACTGAAGGTGTGATGTTTTTTATGTGCAAAGTATATGTGCTATTTTTAAGTAGTATATAATTTATGTGGATCATTATTCCATTCAAAATGATAGGATTGGTAACCAGTCTGTTTAAGCTTATTGCCAATAACACTGGCACGGACCAGTTCTTATGTATAGTTAAAAAGTCAATATGATCTACGTAAAGACAGAACAGCATCTAAGACCCGGACGATAGGTGCAAATGGAGATGAAATAGGGATATCATAACTTTGCATGGCGTCATAGCTATAACTCAGGTGTTCGACATAATTGTACGTTTATAAAACAGTAAATGACATTCCCTCGACACACAGATAATAAAAAGGTACGAAATACATATGTTACAGACTATTGAAACGGTTTAATAACAGTTTACTACTTAGTAATGATCTTAAGTTAAGCATTGTAGATTTGTGTGAATGCAGTGTCTTCTAATAAAAAATCTAAACCAAATGGACAAACATTATATACCTCAAACGCAATATAGCAGGTTAGATTTCAGTCAATCTAATTCTTCGGTGCAGATTTGGCTATTCTGTTACTTTCATTGATCGGTTAAGATAAATTCTAACGGAGAGAGAGAGAGAGAGAGAGAGAGAGAGAGAGAGAGAGAGAGAGAGAGAGAGAGAGAGAGAGAGAGAGAGAGAGATTATTGTTCCGTAGTTTAGTGTTAAATGTTGTAAGAAATATATATATATATATATATATATATATATATATATATATATATATATATATATATATATATATATATATATATATATATATATGTTTGTGTGTGTGTATGTGGTTTTTGATAACGGGTACAGCGCTACAAGGAGGAGTATATATTGAAAATGTATTGTATTAATGTAGTAGGTCATGACGCAGAAAGATTTCACAGTTGTGCAATCTGCCACGTGCATAACACACATCACTTTGAATTGTTGCTGTAGTCATCGACAGCCAATAAGTTTAGAATGACCTCTACCCGGCATAAAACTAAGAAGTCGTTGTTCGTCTGCGAGTGACGTTAGCGGGACATCAACAACAATAAGTATTACAACATATTTCCAATACAGGCTGCAGCACAACGCCAGACAACTTCTTTACCATTATTTTCTGTTGTCAGCACAACTGCATACTTGACTCGATAAAAAAACCTTTATATCATTTCTACAAAATCCATGGTTGCGTGACACTGGTATTATGCAACTTAACTGAGTGTAGTCGTAGACTGGTGCTCTTCGTGATGCAAATACCAAGTTGGAATTTGCATTGGTCGTCGAGGAAGTAACAAATGATGTAGTTGGTTCGTTTATCGTACCTGCTACATTAATACCATTGGCTATTGACAACGTGACAATAAGCAAGGAGTGTTACCGCCCATTCAAATGGTCTGACACTAGCTTTAAGTATCATGTTCTTTGAAAACTTTATTAAAGGTCCCTTCTTCGAAAACATAATAAAATCGGAATAACCATGGAGCACATGTATTGTCGTTGCCACGTCAGCGTTATCCCTGAATGTGTCGACTTCCTTGCTCTCTATGATTTATCTGGTGTTAG
The DNA here is from genome assembly GCA_030141615.1 of Unio pictorum. Lineage (NCBI taxonomy): Eukaryota > Metazoa > Mollusca > Bivalvia > Unionida > Unionidae > Unio > Unio pictorum. The sequence continues at coordinate 660,652 of JARLTB010000050.1, forward strand.
TAAATAAAGCCATTCGTCATTTATAATTAGACCACATTGTTCCCCACCGCCAAGATTCGTATGGATAGCCACCTGTTTTATATTCACGTGTGTTCAATCGACCTCATTAGGCGCTTCATCGAGAAAACATTGTGCCCTGATCCTGTAAATAAAGTCCATACTGTAACTATAAAACTCGAACCCTATCTAATACGTCGAAGTGATACCCGGAAGAGTTTAGTTCGATTACCGAACTTAACTTCGGCTTGTCAACGGTAACTGGGATCTTGCAATTGCAATTATAGCCATCTGAAATTCGGCATTGACCACCCCAGGCATTGAATGGGTCGTTTTATAGCCAGATGAAATTCGGCATTGATCGCTCCAGGCATTGAATGAGTCGTCTTATACCCATCTAAAATTCGGCATTGCCCGCCCATGCATTGAATGGGTCGTATTATACCCAGCTGAAGTTCGTCATTGACCGCCCAGGCATTGAATGGGTCGTCTTATACCCAGCAGAAATTCGGCATTGACAGCCATTGGATAGGTCGTCGGGAATAGCTGATATGTGCCATTAAAACAAATAGTGTATTATTGGTTTGTAGCTCACCATTAGGTGCCTGTCTAATGTTGGCCTTCTGTATCAAGCGGGCAGCTACTCCAATCCTGTATTAAGGTTTCCCTGGATAGTTTCGCATTTTGACACCTCTCTAATATTTACGGTAGATTGTTTGTTTTTTATTTTTTAACGCCATGTTTAAGCGCAATATAGGCTATACATTGCGGCCAGTATTAGTAGTGGAGGAAGAACCCGGAAAACCTCCGGAAACAAGCACCGACCCACGAGAAGCTTCTGGCAAACTTTCTCATATAACTACATTAGCCGAATCTTAGACTTGAACCAACGCAGACAGAGGTGAGATTGCAGCGATCCGTAACGGACAGCGCTTTAGACCACTCAGCCATTTGGGGCCCCATTTAAGGTAGAAGTACATGAGCCTAATTATCACCATCCTACCAATTTTCAGTTCACACATAAGCTAAATATGTAATGTGGTTTAGATTTAGTTTTAAGTTAGGCTTGGAAACTGGTTGACTTGTTGGGGACTGCCTGTCACAGTTAGACTAGTACTGGAGATCAAATGCGTAAATTGGGCTTCAAATATGCCGCGGACTTGGCTTGCGTATTTGCATGTGTCTGTTACAGAGGTAAACATATAAAAATCTAGATGATTGAGGGGTGAGGAAAAGTATGCTTATATTATTACAGTACTAGTGAACTTTACATCCATGTTTAAGACACATACTGATTGTTTCAGCCGTTTTGTCACAGGAAAATTTGCAAAATACCCCTTTTCTGTACAAAAATGGATGTAAAACAGAGGGGCTGGGGGCAATGTTGATTCAGTTTAAATGCCACTAGTTGCATAAGGAATTAACCTTAACTCCTCATTCAGAATTGTACAAGCATCATTTCAAGAAAAATCATTGGTTAACTTTTTTGTGTCTTTAATGCAATACTATCATCTTTTTGCTGCTATAGGTCATTGTCGGACGAAAAATTGCGAAAACGAAATGTCCAGTGAGACCTAAGTATGCTAGCGAGCGTTGTCATAATGGTGATGGGAAATAAAACAGATTGTTTTACCTCGCTGTCGACATAAAAATCCATTGTGATGCTGCTACGAGCCACATCTGCAATTGTTCTATCAAGTCTTAAAACTACATTGTTTTTATTCGCCATGGATTCCATTATGTTGCTAACAGGGTCGTATATTTTAATCACTGTGCATGTATCAACTCACCTCGATGATCAGTGAGACATACACATGTAGGCATGAGCATACTCGTATTTAACGAAACATAAGAATTTTAGGCTGAGTCCAAGAATATCCGAAAATATTGTAGAAAAGGAAGAGGCATATACTTAAAGAATTAAAACAAAAAAAAAACTTCAATATACATTAGCGGAGATACAAAGATATCAGTAAAACTTGGAGTCGGATTTTAAGATAATATTAAAATTGGAAAACTCATAGCGGAGATTTGACAGCAGTGAGCAATACAATTAAATTAGAAAGTTTAAATATTTAGTGAAGGAAAAAAATACATGGTAAAATTGCAAAATGACTATTTATAAATTATATTTTTTAAATTGAAACATTTAAATATTGACACATTTTTAAATAAAATGGAAACCAATTATACCCAATTTATCGAGGATCAAAACTCCTAAAAGTAAAATATATGATTTCATTTATAAATATTTAAAAACAAATTAAACAAAAAATAATTTAAAAAAATGGTTTACAAATTGTTCTTAGGACACATCACTTTATTTCAACACTCTGTCTAAATAATTCTAGTCAAAAGATAATGACGTTCCAAGGCATATATTAATTTAATTGTTGCCTATATGTAATAATAGGTTATTTTCTTCATGTTTGACTTTTCATTCAAAATCTCGTTAATATGATCAGATGATAGGGCGATCTCCATACTTTGTTGCAATATACCTTTGATGCATTTTTTCTCCAAAGATGTCACGGAGATAAGACATGACTACACTAAGTCTTTGTACAACTTTAACGCAATTTTCCCTAAAGCGTGAGTAGACAGTTGAACTTTACTGAAGACTGTGAAGGCAGATGTCTTCATTAAATGTGTGCAACAGTACTAACATTAAAATATGGTGTACTGGAAATGTCAGTCAGTTTATTTTCAATATGTGTACTACTGTTATAGTAAAGTCAGTTTCTCACTACTAATTGACCCGTTAACCAATATGCGTTTCAGACGAGTTGCCGTTGCTGATACGCTAGAACTCAAAACGAGGCTATGACTCTTGAGCGAATGTTCTTTATGTTGATTTGCATTGATCGGCGTTGGAACGTCTGAATAATGTAATGCCATCATGTACATGTAATTTAAGTTATGATAAACACATATGGGGTTTATGTATCTATATTACTAATACTATTAACTTGTGCATTAGTACCTGACACTACAATGACTGTTGGGCAGCTGAAAGTCAGATTTGTGTTTCCATTTGCATGTTTGAAGTCTGAACACAATACATCGAATAATCGATATAATAGATTTATTTTTCAAGTTTGGATATTATCATTGTTTGTCTGTCTCCAAGTAGTGAGTTTTTTTTTTGTTGAAATCTCAAGCGACATAACCCAAAAGCGGTATTGTTTCACATTGAAAAACTTGTCTAGCTAGTTTAGTTCGTACGGTAAGAAGAATAAAAAGAGCAACAAATAAAACCCTAAGCTTGTTTGATGTTTCTCTTCGTTTCTTTTATTGGTGTGTCATGTATATTTGTTACGTATATTGTGTTGTCTTTATGTGTATTTATATTATGTGCTTCACCTTGGTCAGTAATTGAGTTTTGATCTTATCTGGCACATACCTTGCTATTTCATAAGAACATATTACAGAGCTATATTTGCCATGTTTTTAGATGTTTTGGATTGTCTATTAAGGAATTATTACTGAATCTATAGATCTCTACTTGTATTCGAGATTAGGACATTAGTTTCTCACTTGGAATGTAATGATCATCAGGACAACTTAGGATGTATCTAGAAACTATTTGTTATATGTTGTATTCTTTAAAACCACATAATCATTAACAAATACAAGCTACTCGCAATTAACACTTCAGAAAGAAAATTTATATTATTATTTTCTTTGAAAGTAGAAATATTTATAATCAGAAATCAAACTTCATATATTTGCTTTCTTTCATGGCGTGATGTTTTCTACTAGAACAGTATAAAATAGTCCCACAGTATACATTTTTCTATTGCAACAGTAATCATTAGGAAGTGAGGCTTGTTCATAATGAAAATAAATTATCGTATACCAGCGTATAAATTTTAACCGCTGTTGTGCCGTGACAAGGGTATGATGGTTACCCAAACGACTTGTTAAATAGTAAAGGTCAGGTATTGGAGTGCAAATAACGTAATGATGGTCTGTCTTGCTAATGGTTTAGTGTGAAATTTAAATAGTAGATATAAGATTTATGGATAGTAGCTGTTAGATTGTAGATTATCCAGTATTGAATATCAGTTTCCTATGTCTTGAATAATACTAAAGTGTTGGCATGCAGATGCTGCTTCATCATTTGAATTTGCATTTTCCCAACATATGTTAAAAACTCATGGTTATTTTAATTTGTACAATTCCTGTTTGAGACGACACACATTTAAACACAGAGTCAAATTGTTATAAACCAATTTAGCACAAAGGAAGCAAGGCCCATTTTCAACAAAAGTGTAGACCTTACTTTACTCTATAAGACCACAGAGGCCCACAACGCACAACCGCTTTAAAAGAGAGTAAAGAACAAAGGTGACAAGAGTAAAAACTAAACTTAAATATTAAATTCCCGTGATGGGTCGTTTTAGGCAAATAATATTAACATCATTGGTAAGGTCTTTTAGGACCATAATGTTCAACTTATGGTAAGGTCTCTGAGGTCCATACTATTAGGCCTATGGTAAGATCATTCAGGTCCATAATATTAGGCCTATGGTAAAGTCTTTTAAGTCCATAATGTAAGGCATATGGTAAGGTCATTCAGGTTCATAATGTTAGGCCTATGGAAAGTTCCTTAAGGTCCAAAATATTAGGCCTATGGACGTCTTTTTCATTTTCAATATAGCATTTCCTTCTATTCATATTGAACCTAAATGGCGACCTATTATTATATTCCTTATATTACCAAATTACCCCATGAAGCTATGTTTAAAATCCATTTTTGCAGGACCTTTTCAGTATATTAAACTTTTGTACTAATAAATATAGGAAATATTTGGTATGTAAGGGTTTTAAAGATCGAGCTGTTTTTGTCTGTACATGCTTTTTAATATGTTAACCTGCACTCGTATTCCTTCGCTTTTACATATACCATTAAGGTGTGCTGTATTTTACTAATATATGTTGCATGGATGCGATGTCTAAAATTATAAATTCAAAAGCCAAAACTAACTTCAAGCAAATGCCTAAGTGGCATGTTTCTAAACATATATATATATATATATATATATATATATATATATATATATATATATATATATATATATATATATATATATATATATATTGTTACGTATATTTGATTGTGGTCATTTATTTTTGTTTTAATTGTTTATTTGTCAGATTCAAATCTGACATTTTAAGTTTAAGATTCATTCATTGGGAGATATTGTTTTTAAAAAGTGGGATGACCTGTACTCTACAAATAAACACCGGATGTTGACCTCATTTCTGACCTGGCTTCAGAGCTGTAAACAAGCTTTTAAAATGATTGGTTGATTCCAAGGACATTATCTACCTTTGTCATAAACATCTTTCTATTTTTAGTTCTCGAGATTAAAAATAATTGATTTTCATCTGGGTCACACGGTGTGCAAGAGATGTTTTGAACGTAAATTTGTTCTAAGGATTTTAGAAGATCATGTGACCCCTTCCTTGTTTACGTAAAAACAGGTATATAAATTATGTTTTGGAGCGAACTGTTTAGTAGAACCTGGGCTGTTAGAATATTAAGTTGTATTGTTTTGGGTTATTTTAAATTACCTTGTTTTGGAAATTATTTCAATTCGTTTGGATCAAGAGGACTTATTTTGTTATTTATCTGGAAAAAAAGTGTGCTCATTGAATTTGATAAGATCAGAACTGACTTCATCACGTGACATCGTCTTCCATCTTGGATGCTTCACTAAGATTCGAATTTGGAATTATTAGGACATTTTATTACCAGGACTTTTGCAATTTAAACTTGTGGATTATATTTTGAATTTTTTTTGGATTAATTTTGGAACTGATTCTTAAAACGTATATTGTTTCTTTTCTGGAAAATATTTGTGCTCAATAAATTCTTTATTAAGTTTTTACACGCTTGTTATTATTATCCTTATGTTACTGTTTCTTCGAGCCTAAACACGTAAGATAGAAAATGGCGGCCTCGTCCGAGATTGGGATCAATTGGAATTTGGCTGGAATGTTTTTCAAAAAACGTTTGTTTTAAATTTGAATTCCTCTAGTTTTTTAATTGTTTTAAAATCTTTAGTGAGATTGACAGGCTTGTATTAAAATTACATCTAAAGTAGAAATATTTCGTTCTAATCCTAATCAGGAGCACTTAGATCTTTTTAAAAAGGAAGAGTTGATTCAACTTGCCAGAAAATATAATATCTCTGAAGTCAAGGCTTCTTTAACGAAACAATAAATCAAAAGGATTGTGGTCTAATATTTGGTAGAAAAGAATGTTTTGGAGAAATTTTCTTTGATTTCGGTAAGTAAGTCTGCATCAGACTCTGACATTAAAATAAAGAAATTAGAATTAAAATTCAAGATGTAATTAGAGTTGAACAAGCTTGAATTTCAAGAAAGGGGGAAAGAAAAACAATTGCAATAGGAAAAAAAGGAGAGAGACACAGGAAATGGAGAAAGAAAAACAATTACAATATGACAAAGTGGAGAAAGAAAGACAATTTGAATTACAGAAAGAGCAGATGCACATTCGGTTACAAGAAAAACAAATTGATAAAGAGAAAGAGAAGGAAGAAAGGAAATATCAATGTAAAATGAACAAAATAGAGCTGGCAAGTGGAAAACACCTTCATACTTCATACTTCATACTTCATACTTCAAATCCAAATTTAAGTTTTGATTTAGCAAGGAATATTAGAGTAGTGCCCCCTTTCAGAGTAAAAAGAAGTAGACAAATACTTCATTCATTTTGAAAAAGTTGCAGAAAATTTAAAGTGGCCAAGGGAGCTTTGGGCTCAGTTATTCCAATGTGTACTCACTGGTAAGGCTAGTGAAATTTACACTTCTTTGTCTGTTCACCAAAGCGGTGAATATGATGAATGCATTATGAGTTAGTCTATGAAGCTTATCGACAAAAATTCAGAAATTACTGTAAAGAAGCTGGACAAACTCATGTCGAATTTGTTACAGAAAAATAGCAGTTGTTTGATAGATGGTGCTTAGCCAAGAAAGTCCAACAAGATTATCAAAATCTCAAACAAATTGTATTAATTGATGAATTCAAAAATTGAGCCCATAGTGACGTTAAGTCTTATCCTGATGAGCATAAGATTGAAACCTTTGAGAATGCTGCTCGAGCTGCTGACGAATATTCTTTGACACAAAAAGTTCATTTTGTTAACAAGATTTCTACTCAACAGTCTTCTGCCAGAAAAGTATTTCAGCTTAATACCAGCCCTTTTAAAACTCAAATTAGCACAACTTTCTAAAATCAAACTCCAGTAAAGCTTGATTCTAGATCATTGTCTCTTCCGACGTGTACCTATTGCAAGGATACGTTTTTTCTGATTGCTACAAATTGAACAATAGGCATCAGAATCAAGACAGACCTATTCCAAATTTTCTGATTTCTAAAAGGTCGAGGTCACGGTCATGTATTGAAAGCAATACATTTGATGGGTCTACTAAATCCCAGTCTGATTTGATTATGGAGAATTATGAACCATTGATATCGAAGGGTTCTATATCACTCTTGGTTGATTCAGCCAATCTCACCCCTATTAAAATTTTAAGGGACACAGGATCTTATCAGAGTCTTTTATTGTCAATTACTTTGCCTTTTTCTAAGAAGTCTTCTTCTTATGAAATTGTTCTTATTAAGGGAGTAGAGTGCGGCTTTGTTAATGTTCCTCTCCATTGTGTAAATTTGTCATCAGACTTAGTGTCAGGACCTGTGACAGTAGGAACAGTCTGGGCTTTACCCATTGAGGGTATTCATTTATTGCTAGGCAACGACTTAGCTGGAGACAAGGTTGTGGTTAATCCAATTGTAACTGACAAGACTGATTTAGATCAGAAACTTGATCCAATTGAAAAAAGAATTTCCTGATATATTTCAAGCTTGTTCAGTTACCAGAGCCATGGAAAAGAAAGCTCTTGAGAATGACTTTGTTTTAGGCAGCATTCCCTTAGCCGATACGTGTATAGGTCAGGCTTTTGATGAGGTCACTTTTACTCCTTGTTTTTATCAATCAGAAGGTATTAATCATAGTGATCCTTTTTTAACATCTCATTCTCTTTATTCTAATCAGGGTGATAAACGACAGTCAATTATCGTCGAACAGGAAAAAGATCCTGAGATCTCCTGTTTGTTTGAAAGGGCCATAAATGAGACTGAAGCCACTGAAGTTCCTGTCTTTTATTTCATTAAGAATGGAATTCTTATGAGAAAATGGAGAACTCCCGAGGTACCTGCTCGTGATGAGTGGTCGTTGAACTATCAAATAGTAGTTCCAAAACCGTACATACAGGAAATACTTAATCTGGCACATGAAACTGCTTTTGTTGGTCATTTAGAGAGTAATAAAACTTATCACAAGATCGTGACTCACTTCTATTGGCCAAAAATCAAAAGTGATGTTGCGAAATACTTCAGATATTGTCATACTTGTCAAATGTTAGGAAAACACAATCAGAAGATACCTAAGGCTCATCTAAAACCTATTCCTGCCTTCGATGAACCATTTAGTAGAATTATGGTAGATTGTGTAGGTCCCTTACCCATGACCAAGTCAGGTAACCAATACCTGTTGACCATTATGTGTGCGTCAAAAAGGTTTCCAGAGGCAATTCCGTTCAGGAATACAAAAATCTAAAACAATAGTAAAAGCTTTGATAATTTTTTTACTCAGTATGGCCTACCGAAATCTGTTCAGTCTGATCAAGGTTCAAACTTCAAGTCTGGAATTTTCCAACAAGTTATGTATGAATAGGGCATTCAGCAATTCAAATCTTCTGCTTATCACCCTGAGAGCCAAGGGGCATTAGAAACATTTCATCAGACTTTGAAAAATATGATCCGATTATATTGTTTATATACGGATACACATTCATTTACTATTGTTTGCTGTTAGAGAATCAGTTTACGAATCTTTAGACTTTAGTCGCTTTGAACTGGTTTTTGGACACACTGTGCGTGGACCATTGAAGATATTGAAAGAGACACTTCTCTCTAATGATGATACTGAGATTAATCTTCTTGATTATGTTTCGGATTTTAGATACAAGTTGTCAAAGGCTTTGAGGTCGTAAGAGCAAATCTGCACTCTGCTCAATCTAAAATGAAATCAAGATATGATAAAAAATAGAAGGAAAGGAGTTTTCAGCAGGGTGATAGAGTCCTGGGTCTCTTACCAATGCCACTAAATCCTCTTCTGGCAAAATATTATGGTCCCTACACAGCTGTCAGGAAAATAATGACTTAAATTACATCATAAATACTCCTAGGTTGCGCAAACAAAACCAATTCTGCCATATAAACATAATTAAAGAGTATATTGAAAGAGATCATTGTTAAACATGTAATTAATTTGGTTGTACCTGTCTCACTCAGTGAAGGAATACCATCAGATTATACTGATATTGAAATGACGAATCTTTGTAATTCAGAAATTATGAAAGATCTAGACCAGAATCTTTCAGATTTACAAGTGCAAGAAAGAAATGAACTGAAACACTTATTATTTAAATATGAGCACTTTTTTCCAGATGTTCCTACAAAGACAAAGAAAATTTTTCATGACGTTGAAATTGTAAATTCCTAACCTGTCAAGCAACATCCATGCAGGGTAAATGCACTCAAACAGGAATACTTATAAAAAGGAAATTCAATATTTGCTGGAGAATGATTTTATCGAGCCCAGTAAAATTTATTGGAGTTCACCATGCATACTTGTTCCAAAACCAGATAAAACTTTCCGTATGTGCACTGATTGTAGGAAGATGAACAGTGTGACAAAACAGATTCATTCCCTATACCAAGAATTGATTGCATTGATAAAATCGGGAATGCCAAGTATGTCACCAAATTTGACCTTCTGAAAGGATTTTGGCAGATTCCACTAACGGAAAGAGCAAAGGAAATATCGTCATTTGTGACTCCAGATGTACTTTACCAATATAAAGTAATGCCATTCGGGATGAAAGGGTCACCAAGTACATTTCAATGTCTCATGAATATGATCACCTCTGGTCTAGAAAATTGTGATGCCTATATAGATTACGTCATCATCTAGAACGACACCTGGATAGAACATCTAGCAACAATTCGAAAATTCTTTGACAGACTCACTGATGCATGTTTGACAGTTAATTTATCTAAAAGTAGGTCCTGCCGTGCTAGTGTGACTTTATTAGGACATATTGTGAGACATGGATAAGTTAAACCAACGGACGCTAAGGTTGAGGCTATTTCTAATTTCCCTGTGCCTGAAAATATAAAGCAACTGATGCGATTTGTTTTATGGACGAATGCTATGGGAAATTTTGTTCCAATGTTTCTATAATTAAAGAACCCCTGACAAATGTATTGAAGAAGAAGAGCAAGTTCTTTTGGACTGAAAAATGTCACGAGGCTTTTGACAAGATAAACGCCATACGTGAAACAGCACCAGTTTTTGCAGCTCCAAATTTCAGTCAGTCTTTCAAATTATCTAACGATGCAAGTGATGTTGGTATTGGAGAAGTTTTAATTCAAGGAGACAAAAAAGGCTTTTCAAAGAAATTAAATAAGCACCAGAGAAATTATTCAACTATCGAGAAAGAATCTTTGGCATTGATTTTGGCTTTACAACATTTTGAAGTTTATCTTAGTTCAGCTCCTTCTCTGATATTAGTTTTTAGTGACCACAACCCCCTTACTTTCATCGGCAAGATGAAAACTAAAAAAAAACAGAACGGACTTCATCACGTGACATCGTATTCCATCTTGGATGCTTTACTAAGATTCGAACTTGGAATTATTAGGACATTTTATTTCCAGGACTTTTGCAATTTCACTTAGTGATTATATTTTGAATTATGTTTGGATTATTTTTGGAAATGATTCTTAAAACCGTAAGTTTATTTTTTTCTTTTCTGGAAAATATTTGTGCTCAATAAATTGTTTATTAAGTTTGTACACGCTTGTTACTTTCACTCTTCCTATGTTACTGTTTATTCGAGCCTAAGCACGTAACATCTTGCATTTATTTCTTCGTTCACCTGTTTTCGTTCTTCACGGTCTGGATATAATGAAGCCCAATATTATTTATTCTTACAGATATATCAAGTGTCTTCCCTTTTATCTCTTATCTCGGAAAGATGGGGGGACGGGTATTTCGTCTGACGAAACCCATCGTATGACACCACACAACGCTCTGATCAGATGTTCCATTTTTTTTCTTTTCAATATGAGAGTGAAATTCTACGGGAACCTTAGACACTAACCCTTTTTATATACATTTATCTGACATGAATATATTGGGGGGGGGGGGGTCATGAACGTTAAAATGCTGTCATTTGACTTGTTGCATTCATGATAAAACGAACGCATCATTAGGTAGAGAAAGGAGAAAACAGTAAGAGACAGAAACGTCACTTATCGTATCCAATAATAGCTGAAGTCTTGACTCAGATTAATGCCAGTGACATTGAAGATGTCATGACTGTGTCCGTATCCAGACCTAGACATTCCAATCTACGTCCAAACAAAGTTCACCAGTAAACCCTGCGAAATACTACCACTTTCGAGAGACGCAAAAGATCTCCTCTCGACCATTTAGAATTACACATTACACGTACACGGTGCAGTTTGAAGATTTAGAGACCAACGTATCGTTGGAGAATGCAGTGGGGTTCATTAGATATGTGTGGGATTATTCGTTAACTACACTGAAACGTCAAAGTCAAGCCATAGAAGACGATCGTATAATACTTTCCTTTCATCACGATAATTTGAAGTCTCCTTTTTGGATTTAGTTGAACAGCTCTGCAGAATTTACATCTTCCAAAGTCATTTACAAGATTGAACACGTGCAAGAATTCAATGAAACAGTTCACATCACCAATGGAAAAGCGACATTGTTCATGACTTTGCTCTTCTTTAACGGTACTGATGCAAGAAGGTGTTTATGGAGGACAACTGTGGCAGCACTAAAACGAATTAACAATCCTCAAGACCAGACTTTAGGACGCAGATTCGTCGTGGGACCAACGTAAGCGACAAGAAACACACGGCATAATTTACAATTGCCTGAGCGAACAAGCGGATATCGAACCAAACCGGCGAACAGAGAAAGCAGAACTCCTGTTACAGAAAGCGGGACTATTCAAAGACACCGGCTGTGACATTCCAGAAATGCAAAAATTGCAAGACGACTTGGCACCAGGCTACATCTTGAAAGTCTCTTCTTTCTTCTCTTGGCATCCGTCTATGTGAGACGATGTCGTAGGTCCAGAGTCAGCTATTCCATCTTCCTGGCTCTCTTTTGAGCATTTTGTTCTATTTCTGTCATACTCAGCTTTGCTAATTCTATGTCTGACAGCTAGGCGGCAGATGAGACGGTCATTAACAAAGATCTCCCAGTTGTTGACATCGATGTTTGCCGTCTTCATGTCCCTCTTGCAGACATCGTTATAGTGCAGGTGTGTACGTCAAGTCGTTCGTGTACCTTCTGCTAGTTCCCCATATAACAGGTTCTTAGGAATGCGGCCAGGCTCCATTCTCTTGACATGGCCGAGCCAGCGAAGGCGCCTGTCGCTGAGAATGGCGAACATGCTGTTGATGTTGGCACGTTCTAGAACCTCTGTGCTGAGTGCATTGTCCTGTCACTTGATGTGCATAATGCGCCCCAGACATTTCAGGTGGAAGCTGCTGAGTTTTCTCTCGTAAGGAGTGCGCTGAGCATGCAGGCTTGGTGCACACACAGTTTGGTCTTCTAAAAGGTTGAGGTTATTCCATACCCTCTGGTTAAATCTGACCATCACTGCAGCTGCCTTGGCAATCCTGCCATTGGCCTCATAATCACCTGAGAGTGAGCTGAAGATGTTGGACCTGAGGTATGTGAAGTTATTCACAAATTCCAAGTTGTATCCATCGATATTTACAGAGGGAGGGGAGTCTGCATATTGCGCCATAACATTTGTTGTCTTCAAGCTGATGGTCAGTCCAAATTCCTTGCAAGCTTTGGAGAAGACAGCACACCAGCTGCTGAAGTCCATCTTCCGTATAGGATGTCAAGGCTTCATCATCGGCGAAAAGCAATTCACGGATGAGTACCTTTGTGATTTTAGTCTTAGCACGGAGATGGGCAATGTTAAATAGCTTTCCGTCATCCCTGGTATGGTTGTACACTCCATCACTGCAGCAAAGGCGTACAGGAAAATTATGGAGAAGAATATGGCGAAGAGCGTAGGCGCAAGCACACAGTCTTGTTTGACTCCGCTGAGTACTGGGAAGGCCTCTGATATTCCGCCATTGTAGCACAGCACAGTGTTCGCGTGGAACGACATGAGTACAGCAAGTAGACGTGGGGGGCAGCCAATAATCTGCAGGATTATGAAGAGTCCACTCCTACTAACCTGGTAAAATGCCTTCGTCAGGTCTCTGAAGGCAATGTAGAGGGGCATCTGCTGCTCATGACACTTCTACTGCAGCAGAGTAGTGAGAAGATCATGTCTTCAGTTGACCTGTCGGCTCGAAATCCACATTGAGACTCTGGGTTTACGCGGGAGGCTAGGATATGTAAGCGCGCCAAGGCAACACGGGCGAAAGCCTTTCCGATAACGCTGAGGAGGGAGATGCCCCGATAATTGTTGCAGCCACTACGGTCTCTCTTGTTCTTGTAAAAAGTGACGATGTTGGCGTCACACAGGTCCTGTGGGATGTATCCCTGTTCCCAGTAGAGGCAGAGGAGTAAGTATAGTGGCTGAAGCAGTGCTGGTTTCCCACCCTTGGGGACTTACGGCGGAATGCCGTCGCTTCCAGGAGCCTTCCCAACGGCAAGGCAGTCAACGAGCTCTTCCGAGATGGGTTGTGTGTCTAGCTCCTCCATGACAGGCATGTCTGGAATGGCATCCAAAGCAGTGTCAGTGACGTTCTTTGGGGTTACATACAGTTCGAGATAGTGTTCAACCCATCGATATTGTTGTTTCCCCTGGTGATGTCTTCGGCTGTCTTGGATGTGGGGGCAGTCTTTGAGATGGAAAGACTTGTCGCCTTTTAGATGCCCTAATACATTCCTCTTGCATCCCCGGTGTCCGCAGCTGTCTGTATATTGTTGCAAAGGTTAAGCCAGTAGATGTTGGCACAGTGGCGGGCGGTCTTCTGGGCGTTGTTCCTTGCATTCCTGAGTGCTTGCAATGTTATTGTGCTAGGTGCAGCCTTGTATGCCAGGAGGGCTTTACAATTTCCCTCAGTCACGGACTCCATCTCTTCCCAGTTTGCTTCATCACAGTCGGCATTTTTCCGCTCCCTATTTCCGTAAGCTATGATGGCTGCGTTGTACACAGAGTAACGGAGATGGGACTACTTGGAGTCAATGGCGTCATCAGGTGTCACTTTAGTGAGAGCTTCCTGCACTTTGCTGATGATCTGCTGTTTTCTCTGGATTACTTACACAACATTGGTTAATGCGAGGGTGACCCTTCTTCGTCGCACGGTGCAGCTTCTTGGGTAATACCTTAATGACCACAAGGGAATAGTCCGTGTTGCAGTCGGCACTGTGATAGCTGAGAGTGAGGATGACTCTGGGCAGTTCCGCACGCCTTTGTGATGACAAGATCTAGGTGGTGCCAGTGGAGTGAACGTGGGTGGATCTCCTTGCACTGGAAGAAAGTGTTGGTCAAACATAGGCTGTGCAATCACCACATCTCCAGAAGTATTTGGCCGTTCTCGTGGATCTTGCCCGTAAATGCCAAGACAGGCGGACAAGGCCTTATGGTCTGCTTCCACTCTAGCATTGAAGTATTCTAGTAAGTAAAGGCCTTCGTTGCTTGGAATACTGGAAATTGCCTGATCCAGAGCCTCATAAAACGTGTCTTTCTCCTCGTGGGTGGAGCGGAGATTTGGAATATACACGCTGAATATGTTGACCGGGCCTAATGATGTTGACGGCCGGAGGGCAAGGATTTTCTCAGTACCTGATGAGGAAGGTTCAATAAAGGCGAATACCGTGTTCTTTACGGCAAAGCCTAAACCGTGCTGCCTAGGTTCATTCGAGGAATTCCTCTGCCAAAAGAACGTGTAATTGGCTTCCCTGATGGTGCCGCTGTCAGCCAGTCGGGTCACCTGAAGACAGGCAATGTCGATGTACAGTCGGGAGAGTATTTTGTCAATAACGGCAGTC
Organism: Unio pictorum; assembly: GCA_030141615.1. Lineage (NCBI taxonomy): Eukaryota > Metazoa > Mollusca > Bivalvia > Unionida > Unionidae > Unio > Unio pictorum. The sequence continues at coordinate 675,810 of JARLTB010000050.1, forward strand.
TTCCGTGCATCGTCTATCTGCTGAAGGTCATTGGTTAATCCAGGAGACATGGTATTAACGTTCCAGGTCGGAAAACGAAGAGCTGGAGGTTTCTTTTTTCGTCTTTGAGTCTTTCCTGTTGCTGAGTTGTGTGGCCCACTTGTCGAGATGGTTCTCCAAGCTCTACGCACCCAGTGAAGCAGGCCGGGAGCTGCCGAGCATAAGGCTAGCAGTAGCTGTCCAGTGAGACCTGATGATCTCTCCCACCGTCAGAAGTAACCCATGGCGCCAAGCTCTAAGCCAATCGAGCTTTGGCATAGAACCGGTAAACTGCTACTTCTCGTGTTGTGCCGACACCATACGACGACGCTGGATTGTCCTCTCCAGTACAGCTACGAAGCCTGGGCAGGGTGGCATGGAGAATCAGCTGTTGCCAATGCAGCAGATCCCCCTCTCCACGCTGCTGGTGGGCCCAGGGGAACGACGAATGTCGATTCAGCTTGGTACCAACGGCGTCGCATTGCCGGAATGATATTTAGATCAATGTCAGACCGCCTTAGAGACTCCGTCTCCGTATTTTTGTTGGGGTTTACTCCACGAGTGTGTATATCCGCAAGGAAGCAGATGTTTTGGAATCGTAGTTTTCCTTCTCCTAGAAGAGCTACCATCCAAGGTTTACAAGTTCCATCTACCCGAAGCAACTGGATTGAAGGCGCCAGTGTCCCGCCGTCACCTCTTCTCCTGTTGGTTCAAATCTAAGCCACTCGTGAAGGCCAGGAGCTGGATATTAGTAGACAGAGGCGATCAGAGACGCAAGCCGTAGGAGGAAAATCTAGAGTGGGGTGCTTGTCTCTCCCTCCCTCCAAGGCAATGTCAACCTTAGACCACATCTTGAAAGTACACTTTTAAGAATGTCAAGGATCTATGTTGTTTCGAGGTAACAATTTCAAAGACTGAAAATACATTCATGTCCATCATCACGATGCATATATTGATACCATTACTAGTATTGTTATTACACGGATTCCTGGGATACGGTTATTAATTAGTACAATTTGACTACGGTTAATACAATCGAGAGCAACACAAATATTGTGGATCGAAATGTTCATGATGAATGAATGATTAACAGTGACTTAACAATGGAAATATGGATATTGTTTACTCAGATAGCAAACAGTGTAGACTTTTACTCATGTATTAAACTGTCTTCAATCATAGTCAAATTGTGAAAAATGAAAAATAGACATATATGTAACTTATCTGTACAATCCATAAAGATACATTGGGTTTTGCGGACCCCAAAATTAAATCACTGCCACAATATTACATACAAGGAGATAGACTCCGTTGTCAGAACACTTTATTTCAGTTCCACGGCTGCTAAAGGTGAGCTTTACAGCTACTAGAATTCCTGTGGTTGACTTTACATCTTGCATCACGTAGACCTTGATTAGTCAGATACTTGGAAAGCTCGGGTCTATATAATCACACTGGACAACACCGGACGCTCCATACTCTGGACACCTGGATACACCAGATAGTGCACAGCTGAAAGCATATCCACCGTGTACTATTTATATGCAGCGGACACTAAAACGTAATAACGTTATGCACGGGAATATGACCGGCACAATAATTTCAAAACAAGTTAAGACATAAACTTAACCTTGCTTGATTAGAATCCTTCTGTACTTAACATTTCTTAAAAGTGTAGCTCTGTATTACTAATACAAAAGCTTTTGCTTAGTCGTAATCAAGAATATAAACGTGTGCATTATTTTGTGTAAACCAAAGCTACAAATCGTCCAGAAAATGACGTGGTAGTACAACAGTGTTATCGTAATTTACGAGAAATTATTTCTAATTACCTGCCTCTTTCCTGAATATGTGCGAATCCTTATAGTAGATCGCCGACGACTGACGATACGTTTCGTAAGATAAATAAACTTTAATATTAATACACAGGTATTGTCTGTGCATCAAAGTCATTCGGTTTCGTCTCATCAAAAGCACCTCGCACTCCAGTACAGGAATTTAATAAATACATAAAGGGTTTATACAATTCCATGACGACAATGGACAATTTCTTTTGAGATAATATAGACTTTGAGCGAAGCTAAAATCATTTCCATGCAAATGGGACAAGTGCAGTTTAAGACTAAATGAGTTACTTGAAATCGCCTTTTAGTCGCATGCCTAAAACGTTACGAATGCCAGAAACGGCCAAAGGTTATGTCTTCACTTTTTATATACCGAAGCCAATCGATATGCCGTTCTTCAACATTTGCCAGAGGCTCACTACTACAACCGCGACAACCTGCCCAACGAACAACGAGAAGCTTTTGTCGCATGGTGCCAGACTCACGTCTCAGACATCTTTGATATTCAAGAAGAAATTTTCAAGTATTGTTGATTGGACGTTGACATTTTAGAACATTCCAATGGACACTTTCGAGAATTATTCCGGGAACACGGAGGGATATATACTTTGAAAGGAGCTTGCACTATTGACAATGCTTGTTCCTTAGTGTACTGAAAACAATTCAAGCCTTAAAACACTTGGCTGTCATCAGCCCTCCAACTACGAACATTATCAAACGTCAATGCTCGGTCAAAGTCATACGCTGGCTACGTTACTTGTGCGACAAGGAAGACAAATTGATTCAACACGACCGCAGCAGAGGGGGCGACAAGACCATCGAAACATATTTGTTGGATGGGTGGGACATAGAAAATTCTCAAATCCTGTACCACTTTAACGAATGCTGTAATCGGACTTTGAACAGTGTTAGTTAAAAACATATTAAATGCAGTCAGTTTTCAGGGTTTCTTCTGTAATTTATTTCATTAATTGTTAATGTAATATACCATATAAGTATATGATAACTACTTTACATTCAAATATGCACATGACAGAAGAAACTAGAAATAATAGTTTAGGAACTTTACATAATCCCCGTTAGAAGTGTACTGACATATATAATATGTATACCTAAGGGGAAAAAATATCCTATTGTGTCCCCTTAACTCATTTTGAATAATATATATATATATATATATATATATATATATATATATATATATATATATATATATATATATATATATATATATATGTATATATATATATATAAAATTGAAGACTTGATTTTTATACTTTTGTGTCATTCTTGAAGTCAAGACTTTTTCAAATGGTTTATCTTCTAAAGATCTCTTATGAAGCTAGATAATGCATGATTCGAACATCTAGCACATTTCTTCCCCATCGAAGCCTGCCACGTTTTCTTACCACAATTAAGAAAATCTTACAATGCAAAAAGTAATCCTTAAGAAGAAATACAACTTCTTTGGTATGGACATCTTAAACTTACGCTGAGTATAAATTTCAACGAAAAAGTTATCACGAAGTAAATAACGCTTACCTGTTGAACATATTTGTCCATGCCAACAGACTGGATACTTGCAATAGTAAGAACCATTGTTGTTAGTACAGTTGCCACCATGTTCGCACGGAGAACCCAAACATTCATCAACATCTGAAATGTATTGATTTAATAAAATTTCAAATTTCAAAGCGTATGATGTTAATACAAATGCACACGATTCCCTTGATTCATCTGAGTAAAAGCGTTTAACTAATAATTTCAATTATCACAAAACAAATTGCTGATATTGACAAATTTTCAAATTAGTTTTTTGCAGATCATTATTTTCTTTGTGATTACATTAATGCTAGTAGTGGAAAGTAAAATTTAAATCCGCAAAGTAAAGGAAAGGAACATTTTAGGATGTTAACACATTTCTTATCAGAAACATAGTGACATTGGTACTATATACGTAAGAGATCTTTTATCCAACAAATATATTTCATCTCATTTGCAACACGACACAAAATAACCGAACTGAAATCACGAGAGTAGGATTTGCATATTCCGAATAAAACGCAAGAAATTCCTTTCATCTCATTTGCACCACGAGGCAAAATAACCTAACTGAAATCACGAGAGTAGGATTTATATATTCCGAATAAAACGAAGCACAATAACCTAATTGAAATGATGAGTGTAGGATTTGCATATTCCGAATAAAACCAGGCAAAATAACCTAACCGAAGTGACGAGAGTAGGATTTGTGTATTCCGTTCATCTGTATACACATGCATAAAGGATAAAGACTCCCTCCTAACTTTCGGGGGAAAATAAATAAGGTTATATTTTATTTTTTAAGTGAATTACGTCATTCATTCTAATATATGTAAGGTAAGAAAGTATGTTTTAAGGCAAACCATCCAGATGTGTGCAAAAGAAAACAATGCAGATAGTTTATGAATGCATACAAGTTGTTTCCCTTAGAAATGTTTGATGCAGGCATTTGTTTTGGATAATCATTTAACAGAAACGTAAACCTGTATCTGCATTTTCGTATATCATGCATGCCGTTTACATTTTGTTACGGTCCCACTTTCGATAAACGTTTAAACAATTCACTACTTAATTTTACAGGCATCTAACTATATTTTCAACCGTATAGGCATAATTGTGATAATATACCGGAAAGTGCTTCTCTCTCTCTCTCTCTCTCTCTCTCTCTCTCTCTCTCTCTCTCTCTCTCTCTCTCTCTTCTCTCTCTCTCTCTCTCTCTCTCTCTCTCTCTCTCTCTCTCTCTCTCTCTATATATATATATATATATATATATATATATATATATACATACCTACTTAGTAATCTACCTCATCTACCTCAATACCAACCAACATACCTACCTACCCACACCTACCTACCTACCTACCTACCTATCTATCTACCTACCTACCTACCTACCTGCATACACACACACACACACACACACACACATACATACATACATACATACATACATGCATGCATGCATGCATGCATGCATGCATGCATGCATGCATGCATGCATGCATGCATGCATGCATACATACATACATACATACATACATACATACATACATACATACATACATACATACATACATACATACATACATACATACATACATACATACATACATACATACATACATACATACCATGGGATCAACCTGATTATATCTCGTTAGACAATCTTGACTGCTGAGAAAGGGAACACCATAATGGAATACAATTGTTTGAATAATACATGTTTATTTCGTGTTCAGCATAGATTTCAGAATATGAGAAAGGATATAAGGATTACCTCCTATTGAAAACTCATTTCAGTCGAATATTGTATGTACTTCTGAAATATTGAAAGTTTAGAGAAACAATACTTAATGAAACAAATAGATATGAATTGACTCCGCTGCAGAAGGGCAGTTCAATCATCAGTTCTAACATATACTGAAGGTGATTAACTATTTATCAAAATGTACCCTTGTTTTTCTTAAACAAAGTCAAAATATGTGCATTACTAATAATTCGTATCTAACTTTAATAGTCAACATCATTGAATTACTAGTAAGGTGTATGTAAATTTAAACAGTCAATATCTATGAATTACTAGTAATATGTGTGTAAATTATCAATAGCCAATATATGTGAATTACTAGTAATATGTGTTTAAATTATCAATAGTCATTATCTGTGAATTACTAGTAATATGTGTGTAAATTATCAGTAGTCAATATATATGAATTACTAGTAATATGTGTGTAAATTATCAATAGCGAATATCTATGAATTACTAGCAATATGTGTGTAAATTATCAATAGCCAATATCTATGAATTACTAGTAATATGTGTGTAAATTATCAATAACCAATATCTAGGAATTACTAGTAATATGTGTGTAAATTATCAATAGCCAATATCTATGAATTACTAGTAATATGTGTGTAAATTATCAATAGCCAAAATATGTGAATTACTAGTAAATGCATGGACAATTATCAATAGTCATTATTTAAATTACTAGTACAATGTACGTACATTATCAGTAGTCGATATCTGTGAAGTACTAGTAAAATGTATGTAAATTATCAATAGCCAAAATATGTGAATTACTAGTAAATGTATGGACAATTATCAATATTCATTATCTAAATTACTAGTACAATGTACGTACATTATCAGTAGTCGATATCTGTGAAGTACTAGTAAAATGTATTTAAATTAACAATAGCCAATATCTGTGAATTACTAGTAACATGTGTGTAAATTATCAATAGCCAATATATGTAAATTACTAGTAAATGTATGGACAATTATCAATAGTCATTATCTAAATTACTAGTACAATGTACGTACATTATCAGTAGTCGATATCTGTGAAGTACTAGTAAAATGTATTTAAATTAACAATAGCCAATATCTGTGAATTACTAGTAATATGTGTGTAAATTATCAATAGCCAATATATGTGAATTACTAGTAAATGTATGGACAATTATCAATAGTCATTATCTAAATTACTAGTACAATGTACGGACATTATCAGTAGTCGATATCTGAGAATTACTAGTAAAATGTATTTAAATTAACAAGAGCCAATATATGTGAATTACTAGTAATATGTGTGTAAATTAGCAATAGCCAATATCTGTGAATTACTAGTAAATGTATGGACATTTATCAATAGTCATTATCTAAATTACTAGTACAATGTACGTACATCATCAGTAGTCGATATCTGTGAATTACTAGTAAAATGTATGTAAATTAACAATATTCAAAATCTAGGAAATACTAGCAAAATGTACCTAAATTAGCGATAGTCAATATATATGAATTACTAATCAGATGTATGTAAATTCTCAATAGCCAATATCTGTGAATTACTCGAAAAATGTACTTAAATTTATACAGTAAAAATCTGTGACTTACTAGTGAAATGTATATAAATTATCAATATTCAATATCTGTGAATTACTAGTAAAATGTACGTAAATAATAAAACGTCAATATATGTGACTTACTGGTGCAATGTATCTAATTTATCAATAGTCAATATCTGTGAATTATTAGTAAAATGTACGTATATTTGTTATAGTTAATATCTGTGAATTATTAGTAAAATTTACGTAAATTTCAATAGTCAATAAATGTTCATTACTAGTACAATGTTTGGAAAATTATCAATATGTCTGAAGTGTCACCTTAGATTTCTTCCGTTTTTTAATATTAATTTTCGATATCAAATCAAATGATTCAAACATTTTGAAAGCATCTTGCTAAGATTATTTATTATATATTACAAAATTGTACCAATAATAATATTTTTTTATTCTGCATGAACTTAACATTTTCTTTGAAAGGGTCAGCTGCTGATCCAAAAAGTATTAAGAAATTATTTAAGTTTTGCCGTTCGAACGGATCTTTCAATACTTGCCGTTATTAGTTTTTGGGATTAGTTATATTGGCACCAATTGCACACGTATAATTCAAACAACTATTAACATATAAATCTAAAAATATTCAGACATAGCATACTTGTATAATCTAATCATAATACAATAAAACATATTTATTTACTCCTTTAAGTAATAGCATATAAATGATCCTTAAGGTCATCAAAACAATCTGATCGTATTATAAGAATCTCAATATGATGCACTGAATGTTATCAAACAGAAACATTTTTATCAGAATTTTGTGTCGTCTTTCTGAAAGAATGTCGATATCTACAGAGTACTAATAAACAGAACATTTAAGTACGTTATCTGTTTCAAATGCATCTGATAAAGCGATTAAAAAAAATCGTGAAAAGCATTTGAAAGTGCTTAAAAGGTCTTTGATTTCGGATTGTGTATTGGATGCATTTATATTAAATATTTTATTTTTGCAGCATTGAAAAAATATAAATCTCTAAGCAATTATGAAATGTATAATGATTTCATTTTTGGCAAATGGTTCGGTTTCTCGAACGCATTTTTACTACTTGCATGTTTAGAGCATTTATATATATATATATATATATATATATATATATATATATATATATATATATATATATATATATAGCAGCAGAGGGGGTGAATCGGACAACATTTTTAAACAAGTTTTCACTGAAATCAGGCTTCTACGGCCAAGATGTGGTGAATCGGATACAAGTTTTCAATGAAATCAGGCAAATAAATCATTGATTAGGCAAAAAAAAAATCAATGAAATCAGGCAAAAAATAATAATGAAAAATCAATGAAATCAAAAACTATTGGAAAAGAGATTACAACGTCGTTGTCACTCACCCTTTCAACCGAATATTTGATCCAGTCCGATACGATATCGTGTCCCCCTTCAGGACTTTACAAACAGACTTATTTGTAAAACCTCCTCTTGTAAATCAATCAGATTATTAGACTGGTCAGTGAGTTTGAAATTAATTCTGGTTAATGAATTATTATGACACCGCATATAGACTGGATTCACCGGAGACTCAATTATTAAAAATCCTGGAGGAGCTGTTGGTGCAAATGAATACAAAATATACCCCTGCTGGGCTTGATTTGATCGTTCTAAATTTATTTGATAGCTTCCTTCGATAACATCACATACTAAATTGATTGCTATCACCGATGAAATATTCACATTGAACGGAGCAATATGCCTGCCGCCACCATCTGGGTCATTATTATGTTTGAGGAGAGTTGTTTGTGGTTGTGATGGTGTTTTTTTCCACGTATCATGAATTATTTTAAAACCAACATCGATGGCATCACTGAGAAGATTTGTTAGATGTGGTACGTTATATCCTGGTAGTTTGAATGTTGGAATATCTTCTATGCGGATCTTATAGTCTGTTGCAAATAAATCTCTTGTTTTAGGATTATCGTCATCTAATATACCCTGAATAATTTGTGAATGAAATGTTTCCATATCATTGATGATTTTGTTACATGTTTCTACAACGCTGATAAATTCGTCTCGGGTGAGAGTACCGGATTTAAAAGATGGCAACAACAACAAAATATCGTTAATCATCGCTCTGAAATTTGCAGTGGTTTTACTCTGTAGAAGTGCGTAGTATTTTTTATTAGTGAAGGTATCTATCGTTTCAAGAAAAAAATTCAATTTGTCATAATCTCTATAGCTTTTTATTGGATTATCAGATTTTATCCTGTCAGTGACGTAATCAGATTTTTTCGGTTCAGGTGGTATGTTAACTTGTCGAGGTGGTAATTCAGGCCAACCTAACACTGTTCTTATTGAGCTTTGATAGATATCTACGACGTATCCTTCTGTGTTTATTTCAATGGCAGATGATAGCGTCGGCACATGAACTGTTATAGCGATTTTTGATTCTTTTCCAGTAATCGATTTTATTCTACGCGCGAATTCATCATTGATTTGTTCGATTTGGTATGACCCTGTTGGTATCGAAACAACGTTCCAGTCTGGGGTACCGTCGGGTTTATTCTTATTTGCAAATACCAGTGAATTATTGGGTTGTTGACCACCAAATGATTTTGACCTAATATTTGGCCAACTGTGGTATACTCGTAATTTTGCTAGCGCTATCTCCTTCACTGGGACCGGAGAGGGGAAATTCACACTGAATTCTGGATTCGTTGAGGTTATTGAGATCATGCTGGTTTGTACTGGGTTTGTGTTCTCCACTATTTGTTGAAGTAATTCCATCTGTGTTGTCATCGTTATTATACTCATAATGTATTTCTAATTTTGATACTGCGGAATCATAGACACGTACCATCAATGAGAACTCACTATCTGATATCGTTGAGGTTATTGAGATCATTCTGTTTTTTTCCAATTCCATCGGTGTTGTCATTGTTATTATACTCATGTTTTTGTATTTCTAATTTTGACATCGCAGAATCATATATATCTACCATCGCTGAAAACTCACTCTCTGATATAATTGTATCATCGAGAGATGACGATATCAATGAGGATAATTGCGAGCATGCAGTGGACACAACATGAAATTGAATTATGTAGTCTTGTAGTTTCCGTTGGCTGCATGATGATATTTTTTTTGTGATTATTGAAATTATTCCAGCGATTGTTGTTGCCGCAGAAATGCAAATTGGAACAGCTATCGGAGCCATCATTGTCACTGAAGACAGTATAATAACAGCTCCGGTGATTACACCACTCACTGAATACACGGTAACATCAATTGCGGTAATTCTCCTGCGATATTTTTTTATTTTCATTGCATACTCCTCAGACAGGGTTTTGAGTCTAGTTTGAAATTCTCTGACCTGATCATAACGATATTGCGATGATGAAATCATTTTTTATTTTAAATACGCTAGCGTTTTCAATTACGATTTACTTAAATCCGCTACGAATTCCACATACCATGTTGTTGTAACCCTATCCAAATTTTTATCAGTAGCTATTAACGTGAACTGTTCAGTTGTATCCTTGTCGATGATCGTTGAAATCGTATTATTGACCCCGGATGAACTTGACGATGAAATATTAAATTGAGTCGTTCTCACTATTGTTAATCGATAAATACCTTTAACGGTTGCAGTGATATCTAATTTGTTGTTTGTAGGTGTCCACTCAAATGATCCGTGTTTGATTGTGTATACTACGTTGTTGGTTTTCTCATGAGGAATTTTTGTTTTTTCAATGACTGTTATCATCCTCGAAAGATCACCTTTGATGTCTTCGATGAAGTTTTTGGTCTCATCGATGGATTTTTTAATATCAGGGAGTTTTATTTCAATTTTATCTAACGGGGTTCCAATAAATTTATCAATGATATTTCTACGAAATGATGTAAACTGTTTTCCGTTTTCTTCAATTTTAGATTCAAGTGCTGTTAGTACAGTCACAGAATTGTTTAACTCATCGTTGAGAGTTTTTAATCGATTTGTAATCGTCGAAACGAGTACACCCGGTTTGAGTTTACCCTGATCGGAAAATAACGCGATAGTATCCTCGATTGCGTTTTGTTGTTTAACTAAAATATCATCCAACGGCACATTACTGGTTTTCAATTTACCCTGATCGGAAAATAACGCGATAGTATCCTCGATTGCGTTTTGTTGTTTAACTAAAATATCATCCAACGACACATCACTGGTTTTCAATTTACCCTGATCGGAAAATAACGCAACGGTGTTCTCGATTGCCTTTTGTTGTTTAACTAAAATTGAGGTCCGGTGCTGTTATCGAGATTAATAATACCTGTTTCAGTTTTGTTTGGTTGATGTGGTAATTGATCTTTCATAAAAACACCTCTGAAATTTTTAATCGCTAGGTTTTTAGCAGCATCCATTAAATCAAAATTGGACATGAGAACCATCGAAGATTTCTGAATTAATAAACCGTTCCTGGTAGTCTCAGGCCTGATCCGTGAACGGATCTCCCGCTGTACCATGAATACGGGGTTCCTGGTAGTCTTAGACCTTTTCCGCTGTACCATGAATACGGGGTTCCTGGTAGTCTTAGACCCTTTCCCCTTTTTTTATAACCCTGTCCAGTTGCTTTTTTCAACGCCATTCCTGCTGCAGTACCAACGGCTCCTAACGCCGCTGCTTTAGCCACCGCTGGGGCTGCTGCTGCAATCAATGCTGGTATTGCCGCTAACAATGGAAATATACCACCCGTTTTCACCATATTTTTTATAGCAGCCGCAGAAAGAGTAATCTGAACACCTTTTTTGGCTGCAAGTGCATCATTGAAATGTTTTATTTGACGAGTTGTCAGCGATAATTTATTTGCACCACCAGTCATTTGATTCGGTTTCAAAGTGATTGTGGTTCCACATTTTTTAGCCGATTCTGATTGCAATTTTTTGATTTGACCAGGAGTTAATGCAACACTAATAACACTATATGACATTATACATAATAGAGTGATTCTAAATCGTTTACAATTTCAATGATGAAATTGCTGTGCAATTTCCAATCAAGGATTTTCTACTGGGGCATCTACCACTCTCATTCTTCCACCAACACCTTCGAGTAGCATTGATTTGTCGCTGAGAATGACAGCAACCGCTCTATAATTCGGGATAAGGATAGGAGGTACCCCACCAACTGGTGGACCAGTCGGACGGGTTACACGGGCTCTAAAGTGTATATCAACAACAGATTGTCTCATCAAATCAAGATGTTCCAATGAAAAGTAATAAATCGGATAGAGGCTTTTGAAATCCAATTGTGATATTTGCAAACCAGTATCCACATTTAGATCACGTGCCATAAACGACAATAAGTTATGATAGACACGTGAAATATGATTTTGACCGTAATCAAGTTGTACATCTTCAGATGGTTCCTGTTGGCCGTTTATTCTCAGCGAGACTTCATTAACACCTAACTGATCAAATATCATATGACTTCGTTCTTGATTACCAACTCGCGCAGCATTCTGTAACGCAATAAATATATGACGTGGAGCTGAAACACCTTGTTTTGATGCCAGGTGCCATGTGAATGTACCATCAACATTGTCCTGTTTGATATCCGTAGTCACTGATAACCAACTTAACAACGACTTTCCTCCTTGGTCCATAAATGATAACAATTTTTCTTCTGCTATGATTGATGGAGTTAACACTGGCATCCACAATGATAGTTTTGTTAAAATGACTTTACCGGGAGCAACACCAGCATTACGCCAGATTGCATCATCATCAGTACCCTTTCGTACAAGCGCTACTGTGTGTTTAGCTCCATAAATAACTTTTCGGACGTTTCTACAGAATCCAAAAATATGATGCAGTGGAATCGCACATGAAAATCGTCGACGCTGTCCTTGCAACGTTGCTACGCGTGTTGCAAATCCTAAATTGAGATTACCATTAACGCCTCCGAGAATATCAAACGCAGCTCCGGGTCTAGTTCGACGTTCTGGATTAGCTGCTTCTTGTTGATTTGCTTCTGCAGTACCTTGTGCTGTTAACACTTTAAAGAATTGAAGGTGGTCAGCATTATCAGAGGTATCCTTTGCAAACATCATAGACGGACCAGCCGATCTTGTATAATCATCAGAATATCTCGCTAACCCTATGATTGTTGTTGCAACATCAACATCACGGTCTATTGATTCAATTTCTTTTCCATCAATGAGATATCTAGCGCTTTCAAATAACGCCATTATGCCGTTATTAACAAAACCAACTCGGACATTTGCGTTATCTGCATATGGTGGATCATTATGAGCAGCATCATTTGTTACAAGTTCTCCTTCTACTTCAATAAACGCTTCACAAGGCAAAAAGTATTTACTGGTATCATGAACTTGAAGTTCAATTCGTGATCGGAGATCTGGTTGTACTGCGTGATAAGAATAAAATTGAAAATCGCGTACAGAATCATCTTTACGCACTGGGGCATCCATATCAAATGCTGGATCAGGTGACCTTTTGAACATTTTATTCTATTTATCAGAGTCTAAATTGGAAAATTGCTAGCAATTTTCATCATCGTAAACGATTTTCATCGTGAAAAACGCTAGCGTTTTCTAAAGCCACTTCCTGCTATCATATTTGCAATATTGCTTTGGTCACTTGGAGTCACCATCGACGCTAGTTTTTCATCGACTGCGTTATTTATAATTTTACTAACACTTGCAGGCATTTCTTCTGTGGACGGTAACGGTTTCTTTTTTCGCCTCACTAATGATGTTATTTTATTCTTTGCAGTTGAAAACGCTTTCCCGGCAAGATCTCCAACAGCACCAATACCCTTATCACGAATAACATCAATGGCTTTCATTGATAATTGTTTAGCTAACGGCATCACTTTTGGGGCCATTCTTGAAAAGAATCCTAAAATAGTATTGCCTAAACCATCTCCATAGTATGCTTTATAAACTGGAAACCGTGAATTAACTACATAGACGAGGGTTGGTTTATCATGATTGTAATGTATGATCATTATTATAAAAACAATAGTGTTTTCAATTGCTGTGATACCCATCTGCTAACTCGTCAATGAAATCTCGATATGTTTTGATATCCATGATACCGCCGGCAAATAACCGTCTACAGATATCAGCTGCTTCATTAATTATTTATGGAGAGTTATTTCCAGCTCGGAATCCTCCTACAAGAACATCTAATCGTGATATATCATTGATAACACTATCAGGACAAGTGTTTCCAATCCTTGGATTTTGCAGCCCACTTCCGCTATAACCAGCTGCTTCATCTATTTTTTCTAAATCCGTTTCTTGTAAATAATCATCATCATCATCGCCACGTGGTATTTGTTGTTTTTTAGGAGAAAAAGATATTTTCTTTGCAGGTTGCTGTCGCCGCCCTTTCAATTTTCGTTGTTTTAACTCTTCGTATTGATTATTCACTGTATCCACCGCATTGATATATTCAATGTATGATGCACTATCTGTCTTTTTTTGACTTTTTCCAGTTTTGATTTTGTAGAATATATCAGCCCAATGGGTTAAATTCTTAACAAACTTTTGATGTTCTGGTTTCAACATTTTTTTTCTGTTTTCATAAGACGTAACAACAAGCGCAGGAATTTCTGTTGGATCAGTCTTATCAATTTCTGCTAACCCTTTCTCGTTAAATCTCATGCGTAAGTCCTCTACTGTTCTCTTTGATTCCATTTGTTTTGTTTGTTCAGTTTTCGCTGCTATTTTTTCAAGTTCACCAATAACAGATTTTCCCGTCTCGGGAACATCTCCCAGTAAAGCACGCTCAACCCCTTTCGTTGCTGTGGTTACTGGTTTAAACAATTCTTCAGACCCTAAAGCAAAATCAGTCTGAAGACTCTGTCGTTGTTGCAGTTTATTCCGTACAGAGTCACGAATTGGTACAAATCTCTTAATTGCATCTAATCGTTCACGAGCCAATCGGGTTGTTAATGCTTCATTGACCATTATTTGAAATCGCAAACCATTTTTCAATTGTAAAACATTTGACATGTCAGATGATTTTTAACACAGTCATGGAAGTGTTATTTTGTTATTTTAACATCTCTATCAAGTATGGCGAAAGTCACATAATTGTATATAAAATAAATAATACTGTGACTTTCGCCACTTTTTTGACATGTCGGATGATTTTTTAACACAGTCATGGAAGTTTTATTTGATTGTTTTCAGGGCGTTATCAATGATGAGGAAAGTGTCATAATTGTATATAAAATAAATAATACTGACAGTTTCCTCATTCAATTTTTGACATACCCCTTGAGGGTCGGCTAAAAAAATGAGGGTCGATGATAAAATGATCGGGCAATCAATGGTCGGGTAATCAATTTTCCTGAATTAACGCCCGTAGGTTTCTAATTTTAGAGTTGACTTCTTTTTTCAATTCGTATTCGTTACCTAATTCTATTCGTATCCCCTCTACGATAGTATACAACGGAACGAACACACTGATGTCACTGGAAAATGAAAGAGAGTCTTTAATAGAATTCTGAATTCTTTTGATGAGTGCATATTTCTTGGGTAGCATATATTTGTTAGTGCTAACTCCGTATTCTATATCCTGAAAATCAGACACAATTTGATCAGGATTTAATCCATCTGATAGTTTGATATCCTGATTTTTCAATTTTGCTATTTCAACTATGATGCTATTCATGTTTTCAGAATTCATTATTCTATAGCAATGACATATCTCTAATTGAAAAATACATAACTAAATTGAATTTTCTGTCCGCTCTTTTTTGAAATCGCAGATCGACAAACTCCCTCTGCAACTCTTTGAACAGAAGTTGGACAAATATCGAAGTGCCTACCGGCTTCATTCATAGATGAAAATATTTTCTCTTCGTTAGTTATCGTATTCAAAGATTTCACAGGTCTCTTCACAACCGTTTTGCATTTTCCAGTCTCTCCTCGTTTGGAATTCTCACTCAGTGTGATAGCCTGCAGATTTGATACAGAATTATTCTTTGGATTAGAATCCTTGTGATCAATAACAAATCCATTTTTGATCAATCCATTAAAACATTCAAATATGAAACGATGATTGAAATAATTTTTCTTTCCAGCGCTAAACATCAAGTACCCTTGATTACTTACAAAACCGACCGGTTTTTTCAGCCTACGGTTTCTTACAACACCATCACTGGATGCTTCATAATTTGTAATCACTGGATGTGGTCTGAATTCTTGGTTCATATATACTATTCTATTGTTTGTCTAATTCATTGTTTGGTTTAATGATTACATCACTGGAGAACCTTTCGATGTAGTCTTGCGGAGTTCTTATGATTTTGTCAGTGACGTTATCAGGGTCAAAGACTTTTTCAGGGTCATAATTTCTGATGGATTGTCCATTTTTGATTCTTTTATCATAATAACGCTTCAATTCCCTGTATCGCTTACCACCACAGTCAATACACAATTGTGATCTTCCCTTGACCCCAACCCCACATCGAATACAGGGTAACGGACCAAGTCTCCCATGTCGAAAACTTTGCATATGATACCTACAGTATTCATTTTTTCTGCATGATTTGTTACACGGGGTTACATTTCCCATCATGAGCCATTTGCAATGATTCATTATACATAAATCTTTCATTTAAATACTTGTTTTATGTATAGCATGAAGGAGTTCAAGAGATTGACTTCGGAAAATGCTAAATTCAATACCGATAGAGAGTTTAAGAGATTGTTGAAAATTAGTCCTAAATTTAATATCGATAGACCTAAAAAAACGTCCAATAGACCCAAACAACGTCCAAAACGTCCAAGAGACGGAAACATGAAAGAGTTTAAGAGATTATTGAAAATCAGTCCTAAATTTAATCGCGATAGACCCAAACAACGTCCAAAACGTCCAAGAGACGGAAGCATGAAGGAGTTTAAGAGATTATTGAAAATCAGTCCTAAATTTAATCGCGATAGACCCAAACAACGTAACAAACGTCCAAGAGACGGACCCTGGAAGGATGCTCAATTCAATCTTGATATAGTTTCTAATACACCCAAGAATAAAATTCTTGATAAGGCTATCAGAGACTGTTTTAATGAATTCAAGCGTGATGGAGCATCTTATTGTTGGTCAACATTTCGAATTGATGGTGTTGTTGACGCTACCATGACTGATGAAAAAGCAGCAGAGATCATTTCACGTCTTGGGGAAAAAAGTCATTTTTTCCGAATCAAATTCATTATCCGTGAGAATGGAAAATGGATCATTAGGGATAAATTTGAACCCATCTTGAAGGGCAAAAAAACTATCACTGTGAATCAGGATTCCAAACCGGGAATTTTGACCGGAATTGATAAACCCTACTACGAAAGATCTTATCCTGTCACAGCAGTTGTTTACGGGATCTATCCGCTCAATGAAAAACCTGATATCGCAAAACTAGCACCCATGAAATATTCGACAGGGCTCAATTGTGTAGCAGAACGAATAATGGAACACTTCACAAATGCGTCCCGGGGAAATAAACTAACTGATCTAAGACGAAAAAAAATAACCGAATGGGAGTTCACGGTAAAAGAGCATGGGGCAACAATTCAGGATATAACCAAATTAGAAACATCATTGAGATTTCCAATATCAGTAAGAACAATCACCGGTGAAGTATTATACGAATCGAAATATCAATCAAAAGGAACCCCAATTGAAATTATTGATCATAACGCACACGCGTGGTCATCTGCAGTAACAATATTTCCACGGGATAGAACCGTAAAATATCTCCCCCAAACAGAAGAGTTTTTTTCAGAGCAGAAATTATTTGATGCTATTTACCATTTGAGTAAAAACGATCCTGTGTCAATGTGGCTATTTCATAGTACTTCAGACGAAGAATGTAGATTTGATCAGTTTGTAAAGCCCAACGGAGAATTATATCGTACTGAAGAACTGCATAATCAAATGAAACAACTGGCTAGTGAGTTTTCTGAGGACTGGGAGGAAATCGAAGATCAATTATTAGCAAACTGTTTTACAGTACCATCCATTGCAGCACATTTTGCTAGAAAGAAAAACGCGTGGAAACCAACACGGAGTGAGTTCTTATCAGATGTCAAATTGTCCTGTCTTGAATACGGCCATGGAGGATTATGGAATACAAAATACACCGCTGATACCGTTATTTCAGTTGATATGATTGCGTGTTATCCAGAAAGTTTTCTTGGGTATGGAGAGTGTGAGAAATATTTCAAACGATTTGGACACCCCACACACGAAATGACCCGTGTTGCTATTAATGGACCACTGCCTGAGTTTGATTTAACCGGATTCGCTTGTGTGGTATCATTTGAAATGGCTGAAGGACTTCATCCGTGTAGTTATCTTTGGATTGGTAAACATATGTCTGAAAAACACTGGATGCCAATAGTGTTATTACGGTATATGCTTGATTGTAAGATGTTAAATAATATCCTATCAAGCACAGAAATCAGTCTGGTTACCACAACCTGATCTAGAAAAAATAATTAGCGAAGAGCGAAAACTATTTCCTGATTTTAATGAACAACAAATCATGGATTGGTCCAAACAGTTATTTGAAATCAGAAACAATGAAGCAAAAAATCTTGGACGAAGAATAATCGGTAAATTCACTCAGGGTGGCAAAGATGATAATACGAGATATTCTTCACGATTGATTATAGACAACGCTGAATACGATTTTGTAATGGCGGATTTAACGAATAAAGGCCTATATGTCAATCGTAAGGACGCATTTATGTCCGATGGAACCAAATTGGGTACAATTGTTACTTACAATGATGGATACAATCCGCAGTACACACACTTGAGAGCTTCTATGCTCGGTTATGCTTCTATTAATTTATTTTCAATGATTAATAAATTTCCTACCACCGCAGTTAGAGTTGCCACTGACTCATTTTACATAAACAGCAAAATGGTTGATTTTAAGGCTACTGGCAACGAGAATTGGGGATCATGGAGAATTAAGAAAGAAATGATTCATGATTATATTCCATCAGCAGATGTTACCATTGAAAATAATTACTTAGAAAGCAATCAGTGTTCAGAATTTTCTAGTGCACCACCGATTTCTGATCCAATCTATAGATATAAAACAGTTTATTTAAACGGTTGTGGTGGGTCAGGAAAAACAACCCGGGCAATTGAGTTATTTCGTGGGAAATCAAACATGATTGTACTAACACCAACACACAGACTTGCAAGAGAAATGATACAGAGAGGGGTAAATGCCTGTACCTATCACAGCTTTTTCCGATGGAAGGGAGATAAATGGACTCCTGAGCGCATGGGAGAGAAATTTATTCCTGAAATTATCATTTGGGATGAAATAGACACAGTGCCATTAGATGTATTAAAAATATTTCTTGAGTGGTTGTTATTGAAAAATACAAAAATCGTCATGTGCGGTGATCACGGCCAACCACCACCATTTGTCGGTGCTTCCCCCCATGAATGGCTAAAGGGTTTTGTAGACTACTATGAAGAAATTGATACTGATCATAGATCACTTGATGAAAAATTAAAAGAGTTTAAGAAACTAATTAGATTACAACCGGATAGAATCCAGTGTGAAATAGCCCGTGAAATAATTTCGGAAACTCCCATGAATGATTTCTGGGAAATGTGGAGACCAAATGATTTGATCATTGCCAGTAGAAAAATAGTCAGGGACACACTTCAGATGAAATTATTTGAATTGCATAAACAAAAATTTGCAACGCTTCCAGTGCCTCTTTGTTATAGGCCATCAGATACACGAAAACAGAACATTGAAGTTGATATTCCAGGACAGAGTGAAAAGCAGATTCTCGTATTAAATGATATTGTGCTGGTTGATATCAATGTCGTTGAAGATGCATTGCGTGCTAATAAATCCCCATGGACGTTAGGTTATGCAGCAACAATACACTCTTCACAGGGATTGACTATATCAAATACAATTGTTTGGATGGTAGATAATCGCATAGAATGGTCGAATTTAGTCTATCTTTCAGTATCCAGAGTACGAAAAATAAATCAACTTCGAAGAGTTGTCCTGGATGATGAAATCATTGGTGATGATAATGACACCACAATGGATGATATTATTGATAAAAAACTCTCCGGTTACAAACAACAGGACAAAAAAAAACAACGAGAATTTGACATTGATGCTGAATTAATAATTACGCTGAAACAACAACAGAATAATCACTGCGCGAGTTGCAATTGTATAATGCGTTGGCAGTATTCGGATAAGGATCCTCGCCAATTTACCGTTGACAGAAAAAATAATAGTCTCGGTCATGTCAGAAACAATGTGATGTTGACTTGTCTTGAGTGCAATAGACGCAAGGGTGCTAGTTAAGCCCATGCGGTGGCAATTGAGTATCCTCGGGAATTACCTGTAGTTGTTGTCTAGTAAAAACCCGCTGAGGGGCAGTTGAATCCAGTTTATAGATTGGAGGTCTACCCGTAGATCGTGTTATACTAGATATCTTATGCGTAGTGACGCTCCAAATAGGATCAGTAGCCCTTTTTCTACCCCCTTCAAGCTCTCCTGGTTCATATAAATACCTCACAATGACATTACTACCAAGAATTGGTTCGGAAACGCTAGAATCTTTTTGTGGTTTTTCAGGTATTGATTTCTTTTTAATCGCATTGATAGGTTTCATGTTGATGGTTCTAGTAATCTCGTTATTCAGTGCAGTAATCACAGCTGGTAACCTTTTAACCCATTCACGGGATCTTTTTTCTTGGATGAATTCTTTTGCGTATTGATATCCAAATAACCGCTCAGCAAGGGTTTTATTAAATCGTTCTACAATTGCCTGATCACGATGCAGTGCAGTATGCCCTCGTCGTATGGTGACATTATGATGTTTCATTGTAGATAACACTGCACCCTGAAATTCCTTGCCAGGATCAACCTGCAATAGATTTGGCCAGTGCAGAGGACCTCGTCGATAAATCCTTTCAAATGCAGAAGCTACTTCAGTGGCCGATTTTGTTTTTAACGGCTCTGCTTCTTTGTATCGACTTGCAATATCAACTACAGTTAATGCATATTTGTAACCGTGGTCATGTGGCAGAAATAATAGATCAGCCTGATGAACTTCATTAGGAACAGTCACATCAAAATGCGAGACATTAATTTGTTTAGGCGGCGGTAAGTAAATTTGCCATAGTGCCTGTTTGGATAACCAATGAGCCGCAGTGGTTTTTTTCACTTTTGCGGCGCTAGCGAGTTTACTGATTGCAGCGTTACCCTTCCAGTATCCTCTTGGGGAATAATAAATAGATTCCATGTTGTTATTAATTACCAGCACCTAACATCAATTTACTTTTCATAGCCGATTTTATCAAAAAGGAAGCCAATTTTTCTTTGAAGGATTTATCAGGAATAGCATTTAACGCATGAATTAATTTCACATCTGCTAGATGCCTGTGTTGCAAATTGCTGCTTTTATAAGCAACATCATGAAGGTGACACGCCTTATCAATGGCGTTTATTGGTTCTTCACCGGGGTTGGGTTGATTTTGATTATTGAGTCTGATATCAAGTCTTGTTCCCGGTCCACAGTAACTATACCCTGGAAGGTGTTTTTCTCCGGGGTATTTTGCCCATGGGGTTCCAGGGAGTTTTGCTAATTTGGCAGCGATATCACCTCCTCGTTTTTTTTTAAAGGTTCCTTGGGTTCCTTGGGTTTAGAAACAAATCTAAATTTCTTTGTACCACATTGTACGCATTTACCAGAAAGCGCTGATCGGTTATTTTTAGTTGTAATCGTCGTCAAGTCATCTGTGCCAGTACGCGCCTTACACTTCACACAATATAGATCCATAATTTATGTATAGAGATATGAATATAATTGATTTTTCAGCAACTAAAACAAGAGAACCAGTGAAGCATCATGCAGCGCTACCAAACTCTATCCGCGCAATTATAATCGGACCATCTGGATCCGGCAAGACGCAATTGTTGCTCAATTTAATAATGAGATGGATGAAGTGGGATAAGTTGTATTTAATTGCCCCTAGCGTAGACGATCAGCGATGCTATGAAGTGCTAAAAGATTTTAATGAGATTGCTGGTGAGGATGTTATTGAATTTATAACCGATATTGACGAGGCACCATCAGTAGAAGATCTTGATGGAAGTATTAACAATTTAGTGGTATACGACGATGTCATGTTAGATAAACAAAAAAATCCTGCTAGAATATTTTCCAGAGGCAGGCACAAAAACACGGATGTGATCTATGTCACTCAACGCTACACTCAAATACCAAAAGTGATTCGCGATAATTGTAATGTGTTGTGTGTGTTTAATGGAGTTGATACACATACGCTACGAAATATTTGGCAGACATGGTGCTCCGATATGGACTTCAATCAATTTAGAAATTTCTTTAGTCATGCTCAGTCTGCCCCACACGGATTTGTAACAATAAATTTACATGACCCTCGGACACGATATCGTATCGGACTGGATCAAATATTCGGTTGAAAGGGTGAGTGACAACGACGTTGTAATCTCTTTTCCAATAGTTTTTGATTTCATTGATTTTTCATTATTATTTTTTGCCTGATTTCATTGATTTTTTTTTTTTGCCTAATCAATGATTTATTTGCCTGATTTCATTGAAAACTTGTATCCGATTCACCACATCTTGGCCGTAGAAGCCTGATTTCAGTGAAAACTTGTTTAAAAATGTTGTCCGATTCACCCCCTCTGCTGCTTATATATATAGATAGATATATATATATGTTTATAATGTAGTTTTAAAAATCCATACTTCTTTATTGTAACCTTCATAAATATGTACATACTAACATATATAACTCCATACATACATACATACATACATACATACATACATACATACATACATACATACATACATACATACATACATACATACATACATACATACATACATACATACATACATACATACATACATACATACATACATACATACATACATACATACATACATACATACATACATACATGTAATCATACATACATACATACATACATACATACATACATACATACATACATACATACATACATACATACATATATACATACATACATACATATATACATACATACATACATATATATATATATACATACATACATGTAATCATACATAAATACATACATACATACATACATACATACATACATACATACATACATACATACATACATACATACATACATACATACATACATACATACATACATACATACATACATACATACATACATACATACATACATACATACATACATGTAATCATACATACATACATGCATGCATGCATGCATGCATGCATACATGCATGCATACATACATACATACATACATACATACATACATACATACATACATACATACATACATACATACATACATACATACATACATACATACATACATAGATACATACATACATACATACATACATACATACATATATATATATACATACATACATGTAATCATACATAAATACATACATACATACATACATACATACATACATACATACATACATACATACATACATACATACATACATACATACACACACATCAATGAATCCATCCATCCATCCATCCATCCATTCATACATGCATGCATGCATGCATGCATACACACACATACATACATACATACATACATACATACATACATACATACATACATACATACATACATACATACATACATACATACATACATACATACATACATACATACATACATGCATACATACATACATGTAATCATACATACATAATGCATGCATGCATTTATGCATGCATACATGCATGCATACATACATTCATACATACATACATACATACATACATACATACATACGTACATATATATATACATACATACATGTAATCATACATACGAAAGTGTACGAGGCCGAGGAGTACCCATGCCATTTTAAACAAGGTTTAGTAATACCAATATTTAAAGGAGGGGGAAAAAGCAAATTAGATATGAATAACTACCGTGATATAACTATAGTTCCAGTGCTTCAGAAAATCCTAGAGCAAATTATATATAATAGACTACTTATATTTTCTAAGCACATTAATTTTCCAAATCCAATGCAACAAGGTTTTAGGAATAATTGTGGCAGTATCACTGCAGCGTTTTGTATCAAAGAATCTATATGCTACTATATGGATAAAGATACTCCTGTCTATGCAACATTTCTTGATAATGCTAAGGCATTCAATACAGTCTGGCACAATGGGTTATTTTACAAGCTGTACAAACTTGGCATTAAAGGGAATAACTAGTTCTGTTTTATTTGCGGGCAAATTGTCCAAATATTTCAATATTAAGCAGGGTGTAGGGCAGG